>JAVJIF010011162.1:0-141315 GCA_038442645.1 Agave tequilana | reverse complement strand
TGCATAAGATCGAACATTGTTCTTAAATCGTAGAGATGGTTGTTCTTGTCGCGACTTTTGATTGCAATGTCGTCAACGTAACACTTCACTGTCTTTCGTAAGTGATCGTGAAAGATTGTGCTCATTGCACGCTGGTAGGTGGCACATGCATTCTTTAAGCCAAACGGTATAACCGTATAACAAAACACACCCAACGGTATTTAGAATGATGTATGTTTTTCATCATTCGGGTACATCTTGATTTGATTGTACCCTGAAAAGCCATCCATAAATGATATCCTTTCGAAGCCACACATGTTGTCAATCATGACAACCGTGATAGGTAATGGAAATTCGTCTTTAGGACAAGCTGTATTAAAATCACGAAAGTCAATGCAGATCTGGATCTTTCCGTTTTTTTTAATGATGGGTACAATATTAGCAACCCAGTCTGGGTATTGTTCCTCTCGAATGAAGCCACATTCCATGAGTTTCTGAACATCGGCTTCAATTCCCTCCATAAAATCAGGTCGGAACCGTCGTTGTTGTTATTTGACTGGCTTAGCATCCAGCTTGATGTTGAGGTGATGCATCGCCACTTGAGGGTCGAGGCCAAGCATGTCTTCATAGCTCCAAGCAAAGACATCTATATACTCCTTTATCAAGGCTATAATGTTTTGCTTCTCTATCAGCGACAATATTTCGCTTATAGAGATGAGCTTCGGGTGCTTTTGATCACCAACATCAATTTGAATCACTTTATCTTTTGTAGGAGGGTAGCGTTGTTCAAAACGCTTCTCCCATTGAAGATCTAATTGTTGAGCACAAGGATCAGTATCGAATGGCTCAATGTCCTCTTCTGGTACAACCTGACTAGTCGAGGCCATGTTGACGAAGAGTTTCTTGAAGGCAACCCCCAGGCTTACATCGGATTCCAACCTGATGAATATGAAGAATGTAATGGTAGACTTTTCAGATTCTGAATCTGATTGAATGGATGGAGTGGTATACCCCAACCCCCTGCGAGTCTGATCGTAGTAGTTGGCTGGGTTTTCTTTTGGTACGAAGGGTTGTAGAGAGATGCGTCGTCCTCTTCCAAAGTGCAGGCTTTCACCACGACGTAAATCGTATCCCATTTCTTTCATCATACGGTGCGTGGATCGTGCATAGTGAAAGAATTGTCGGGCTCCTAGTCTTCATCCGAGTTCTTGAATGTAGTAATCCAATGTCAACTCTACCAAATATAATGGGTGACTGGTCCTTCTTAGAAGAGGGGACTACAAATATAGACCCATCATTCTCTTCTTATGCATGCATGTCGTTGACATAGGCAGAGGCATGTGCAGGGGGCTCATGTCAATAGGACTATTTACATTACAACAACACAAGGAATAATCGAAATTAACATTTTCATTAAGGACCCATTCGTCGCCATTGTCGGCGGAGTTATTACAATTAGGATCGTCCAGATATGCTACAATTGTTTCCTCATTAAAAGAAACCGTTGGATCTTCTCCTGATTCTAAGTTTGCCTCATTGCCATTATCGATGTTGTCAAGCAATGATCTTTTTATCACTTTACCATTCTCTTTATAAAGTAGAGAATCAGTGAAGTAGTTCTCCACCCCTTTGAACGATTGCATCTTAGCGAACACCGTCCTGACCATCGCCTTATCATCCACATATTTGAAGTATTGGTGGAGTGTGGAAGGAACGATCCAATTAGCATGGAGCCAAGGTCATCCGAGCAAAAGATTGTAGGACGTGTCAGCGTCGATGATATAGCACGTCACTTCTGATTTCAAGTCTCCAATTTGACATCGGAGACGGATCTTGCCCATAGTATGACTACTCCCGGCGTTGAAGCCATATATGGTCGTAGTCGTGGTTGACAACCTGCTCAATGGGATTCTGAGAAAATAAAGCAGTCTCTTGGGAATAGTACTTAAAACAGAGCCAATATCAACTTGTATTCTCTCGATATGTGTAGACCCAATGTATCTTGCATAGTATAAGGACATGTTGTGTCAGTTGTCCGTGAGAAGCATATCTTCAGGGATGAAGGTGATGCAAGGCACCTGCTGTTGTACCAGACATCGGGGGCATGAAGCTCCACCTTCTTTTATAAGGATGGGTACTTGTGTTAGAAATGATTCTAAATCGGCAAGAGCATCTCTAAGTGCCTCTCTCGTATCCTTGGAGAGGCGGAGTAGCTGCAGAGTAATATGAGCTAGGATATTAGCCAATTGTGCCAATATGTCAAAGCGGAAGGGAGTATTGAGTCCTCTGGAAGGATCTTCTTCCAAGATTCATCAAAGTGAATCTCTTTCTGCCTTTCTTTGTCCTTTGGCACTGGGACCTGGACAGGTGCAGCGGCTCCTGATGTTGTTGGTTGGGGAGCTCCGTCAGGTGTTTGGTTGTACTGTCACAAGTATTGTTTACCAGAACACATACCCACTAGCTGCAATGTGGAAGGATGTACTACAAAGGCAGGCTTCTCCCTCTCTGAGTCGCTGAGAGAGGCGACAGTCACAGAGTCACCATCTACCGTGAGGGAGACGACATTGCATGACTTTCCTTTGAGTTTGGGCTTGTTGGTCTCCCATTGCTCTTCTTTGACAATATCTGGGTGAACCCACATGATTTCTCCAAATTTTGTCGTGATGGGGATGAGGCCTTTAGCTTTTTACTGTTCAACCAAAGGGTTGATGACATCCAATCTAACCTTAGAAATTGGGGCCAATCCTTCTTGGACAGTCATCTTTGAGAATGTGCCAAAAAATTAAGAGTCACCATGTTGGCGGTGAATTTCTTTTGTTCCGACTTGAGAGTCAAAACTCCAGCATCTACCAGGGCTTGAATCTTGTCTTTGAGGACATAGCACCTACTGGTAGGTGATGCACCATCCTATAGAAAAGGCAGTAATTTGGATCATTTGTACGCCCACTTCATTAGGTCACCAGCATCCTGTAACTTGAGTTTGTTACCCTTGTGTAGCAAATGGAAGATTGCTACCACCTGCTCATCTTTGAAGGAGTACACCTCTGGTGGAAATTTAAATTCATGATTGCCATTGGTGTTATTCTTCTACTTCAGTTATGCCGTCCTTGATAGCTCAACGACCATGGTTTTCTTCCCCTTTGATTGAGAAGATTGGGTTGCATCACGCCTTTTGGTGTTGATCCCTACTTGCTCTTAAAGACTGAGGGCTCAATTTTTTTAGCCAATTTCTCGGCTATCTCAGCTTGCTCAACAAGCTCCTTCCATGTATGGGCTTTGACAGCTCCCATTCGAACTTCTATTCTATTCAAGAAGTTATGCCGACATGTCTGGAGTAACATGGGAACGATATACCTACAGGGCACACGAGTGAAAGGTTGTGGAATTTCTCAATGTATTCCGCACAGATTCTCCTCCTTTCTGGACTATTGAGAGGAGCTTGTCCATAGTCACCTCGGTATCGTCTTCCTAGAATCGAGAGAGAAACCGGATTTCTAGATCAATCTAAGAATTAATGGAGCCGTGGGCAGGCTCCTAAACCAGTTAAAGGCTACCCCTTAAGGGTACTGATGAATAGTCTTGCCATGATGGCATCATTATCTATCACGTTACCAGTTTAAGCCCGAAAGTAATAGATATGTTGGTTAGGCGAGCCCTTGTCATTGTACGTATGCAACATAGGTGGCTTGAACTTAGGTGGGTATGGTACTGAATCCCACTCCAGCGGGTAAGGACGAGTCGTCCCCACCTTTTTCAGTTCATCCCTCTGGGTAAGGGGAGCAATCTGAGCCTAGATACCTTTACTGACCTCGACATCAATTGAGGAGCTTTCCTTTAACTTCTCAGTCTTAGGACGCTCATCGTCATTATGCTCCTCATCGTTATGATTGTTGCCGGTGTCATTGGTATTCCGGTTAGTCAGGAGCTGAGCGAGCATCTGTTGGATGTTATCTAAGGCTTCTTGTTGAGCCCTGAAAGTCTTCTCTTGTGCCTCTATCCGCCGACGGAGGTCATCATCATTGCTGTCAGCCATGTTAGCAGACACAAGACCCGTCCGTACCGAGCTGATTGTGGCAGAAGAGGAATTTTCGCTGGCTTCCTCCTCATCATCCGGCCACTGGAAAAGGTTTCTTAATGGTGTGGGCGACACGAATCCAGTTGATGAAGAAGGTTATCCATATCAGAGGGTATTGCTACCCTAGAGCGAGTACCCTGGAAGGCGCCCTCTTGGTTAACCAGAGCTTGGCTCAAGCCGGGGTTGTAATAGAGTCCGAGGAGCTAGCTGGATGAGTGAAGGTTCCTCGCCTCTGTCTTTGGAACCGAAAAAGATCCCTCCCTCTGCATATCATGTTAATAGAAGCGGCTGTAAGATTGGTCACCTTCGTTGCCTTCTTCTTCCAAGGCTTGGTCTTCTCAGCAATCTAGGCTGATATTTGGTCGAATAATGATTGATGACTTGGAGTAGCGGCTGTTTGGACCTTTCCCATGTAGCAATGGACGGAGTGTGCCGTCACAAGTTGACAGCCCACTTGTTTGCATCGGGACGACGAGATGTGAGCAGGTTCCTCTGAACAGAGCTTTCGCTTGATGCTCAGGTAATCTCTCAAGTCTGTATTGATTAGACCCAACCGATCCATTATAGAGACTCGAGGAGATTGGAAGTTAGTCTTGTTGGGCTG
Organism: Agave tequilana; assembly: GCA_038442645.1. Taxonomy (NCBI): domain Eukaryota; kingdom Viridiplantae; phylum Streptophyta; class Magnoliopsida; order Asparagales; family Asparagaceae; genus Agave; species Agave tequilana. The sequence continues at coordinate 136,657 of JAVJIF010011162.1, read as the reverse complement.
AGAAGCCTTAGGCCTAACCTTAAAGGTCTTCCTCTTGGCTATAGGAGAAGCTAATATAGCTTTACCTGAAGGAGTAGCTTCGCAAGGCGAAGCTACTGCTTTAGTTCTGCCCTTAGAGGCGAACTTAGCTCTTTTGTGCGGAGCTTTTCCCGCAAGCAAGGTTAGAAGAGCCTCGCTATTAGCACTTGCTCTAATGCTTCATCTGCTCTCACTTTGATTGCCTCCTTTCTTCCTTCTCTGATCGCCTCCCCCGAGCTCATTCTCAGATGAGATATTTATAGGCTCTGGAGGGGTGTAATTGCCCGTAAAAATCAGCCATGACAGACAACAGTTAGTTAGCCTCGCATCAGAAGCTGTTTTGAGCTTCGTACGAGGCCATAACGCCCGCACTAGGCCAAATGTGAGCCGCATGCGAGGGTGGACAGGCTCACGCAAGTCTAAAAAATGGCCTACTGACCTGGCCATTTAATAGACTTCGAATAATAGGCTGAATGTGAGTCGTATGTGAGGCTTACGAGCCTAAAAATGGCCTATTGATCCGGCCATTTCACTAAACGTGGGGCAAAGTGAGCGGGTGTAATCGCTCACTTAAATTGGCATTAACCCCACTAATTTAGTGGGGCTAACCCACTAAATACTAGGTCAAAGGTTTGACCTGGTCGACCCTCGCATAGAGTTGTAGAGAGCTTCGTGCGAGGCTGGTTTAGCTCCGCACGCGGTGCTTAATTTAGCTCCATGCGCGGGGCTGGAAGCTCTTAATCAGAGCTAAAGTCTCAGCGAGGCTAGAAGTTAGCCCTCTGTGTGGAGCTTCAGGCGAAGCTGGTACATAGCTCTTTGGTGAGCTTTGAAGGGCTTCAAGGCGAAGTTATAATTTAGCATTTGGAGTGAGGCTAACACCTTGAGATTGCGCGAGGCTAAGTATTGAGCTGATTCAGTCTTAAAAAGCCGTATTTGGCCTGCTGTCTGCTTCACTGGATCAGCAGGGCCTGAGCTTCTGCTTTGTCCCTCAGGATGTATTGAGTTGGTCATCAGCTTACCCGCGGCTTGTCTTTTGTAGATGTTGACAAGTTGGATATCTAACTGACTAGTTGAAAAGCTGTACGAGAGTTTATCTTTTTTAGTGTATCAATATCACCCACTTTCTCGAAAGAGGAGTGCGCTTAGACCGTCTCTCAGTCACACCTAGTAGGCGGACCTAGCGCTTAGTGCTTTACCGTTAACTCTGGTCGAGCGTCGTTGCGCCGCGAGCGCGTCTTCGTCACGTGCGGTAATATAGAGTTCATACGTTCGCCTCGCCATGTACGTTTAGCTGTGCCACGAGCGGTAACCACGTCGAGCGTGATAGCATCTAGCATTGTATGCTACTTTCGCTCCAGCACTACTTAGCTCCGCTTGGATATTCGCTTGCTTACTTGCTTGCTTGCCTGCTCGATGATTTAACTATTATTCTTCTTGATAGTTATGAAGAGTTTAAAACCTTTGCTTATACTATTTTCTAAAATTGTATCATTTTCAGTATATATACCGATCCCCTGTATCAGGATTATTTTTCTATATCTGTACCGATCTCCATTATCGATATTGTTTTCCTGTATTATCATACTCAATAGTGAAATCTACTATTCTTATTGCGTGACATGCTATTACTTGCTATGTTGACCACCTGACACCTGACATGTTACTACTTGACACCAGCCCCTGTTATGATATAACTCATCACCTGCCACCTGTCATGTTAACACTTGACCTATGATTATCACATTTATGGAAACCCTGTACCTATTATCCTGTATTATATACAGTAATCTGTATCCCTAGTACTCATGTGCTCTTGTACTCCTGAATTTCTGAACCTGTCCTGCTTCTGCTATTCCTATAAATTGATAATTACATAATAAACTATAAATAAGACAACTCGTAGCGGATTTGGGGGAACTGATGGGTCCTGATTAGCTCCACGTTTATTGTGGTCATATCGTGTTACGCGTAGCCACATTTTTATGGGGCCACCAGGGATTCTGTGGGTTATATTGGCACCCTTACCTCTCCTATTTTTCTTGTCAAGTATGCACAAGTCTGAGGCTTATTTTTATGGGCTCTGTGATACCCTACTCCTGTTCGGGCATACAATAAGTCCCGGTACTTAGGGTAGATTCTAGCTCAGCATCGGATACTCCTGGACCGTTGTCCCGGGCATGTACGGGACCCATTCTAAACATGGTTCATCGAACTCCATCAATTTTCAAATAACTGGCTCTATAAGCTATAAGTGAAAGTATGTGGAACGGGACACATACTAAAACCTAGAACTTAGATGGCCCTAACTATATTAAGATGCTAATATACAATTCGTTGTGTGATTTTACAACTCAGGTTGTATGCGTTCGGATTATGGTGACATAGGATTAAGGTATATAAATGAGGGTTTCCTTATTTGGATTATTCTTTCGACGTACTAGTGTTATGGAGCCGTGACCTAAACTTGTACGATTGGTTATGCTCGTATTCTGCTTTATTTGGTTTTATCAGTTTTATCGGTTTTATGTTAGCTTAGAAGATTATTAGTGTTGCCTTATCTGCTTTACTTACCGCCTCCTTACCTGCTCTTGTATGCCTATGCTCATGACACAGTTTTCAATGCAAGCTTTTAGACTCAGATTTATCGATACATATGTACTTGTCCCTGCACGCCACTTGGCATTTACTACACCACTTGTTGGGAAGTTTTGACTCCCCTAGATCTGCATGTCCAGATCTCAAAGCTTGGACTGTCGTGGAATTCCTGTTGATCAGAGTGGCGCAGTGGAAGCATAATGGATCAGCGGAAGACCTGTCGAGGCCCTATCCTTCTAGTCCCCCCTGCTCGGCTCTCGACTTTTCCTTTTGTGACTCGTGAGCACCTTTTGGACTGTTCATACTTGTATATCTCTTTGTACTCTTGCATTTGCACCATCGGTGATATAATATTCTTGTAATATTGTATCACATCCTATGATAACTTTGTAATTATATTTATATGTTGGAATATAAAGTGCATCACGTACTTTCATCCTCTGATTCTTGAATGTACTGATGCTTAACGTATATATGTGAGGGTACTTTTGACCTACGTATATACGTCACAGTAACGTCTCCGTGCCCGTGGGATCAGGGCATTACAGTTTGAGAGTCATCTCTTGAATGTTTTCGTGGATGTTGTGGTGAAAAGTGTATCTGTTTTTTTAAAAAAAAGTAACACAAACATGTGATAGATCTTGTATTACTCTTATTAGATGTAACCAAGTTTGTATTTGGATGGATGTAATCAGAAAACTTACAATAAAAGTAGTAAATTTTGAAATGGAAGGGTTGTTTGGATCTTGTCTAGTTTGTTTTTTTTACTTTTGTTTGGAATTGGTTGTCTACTTGGAGAGACTCCAAGATGTTTGAAACTGGTTGCGTCCATGAATGTTGACCAGCTTTCCAGAAGTCTTGTCCTTGAAGTGTTCTAGAATGACGAGGAAGAAGGATATCGCGATTGTCGAGTGGGTGAAATCCCATTCGCGGTACCTGCAAGCAGATTCTTCGAGCGGGGAAAATTCCAATTATTGAGTTGGGTTTGCATTTGCTTCTGAGTGGAGGATATTCCATCGCGGAGCCGCATTGTAGGGGCTCTGAGCAGAGCTTGGACCCTGAGGCAGGGAAATCCTATTACGGAGTGACTGTAATATTTCTAAGATGGCCTATTGCCACCTTCTTGTGGGGTCAATCCCAATTCGGGGAGCATAGACTAAGGATTGGAGGTAGTAGTTAAGATGTGCATGCAAGCATACATTGAGATATTTAAATAAAATAGTAAATGCAACACTTGATTGATAGGCACAGACAAATTTAAACACACGATACTTGTCCTTCTGTCCTTGGGGAGCAATTGGAGTACGTCAACATGGGGCAGGTACGTTGAGGGGATAATCTAATCAAGAAACCCCTCATAAATATTCCTAGACACATGTGGTCGTATCTTCATCGGAACCAGCATAATAATAGTCTGAAGTAGGGGTACAACCCAACGACAGATTGGATACATTTCTGGATAAGAGCCCCAACCTAGAGTGACGATCCGGTACCTCCAAGTGGGAGTAAACACAACATTGTAGTTTGTTGGCCCAGAGGCCCTTCACTCTAGTTTTGATGATGATTAACTCATGTAGTTATAGTTTACTAATAATCTTGTGATATTTAGTTTCAGATATTTGATCAAGATATTAGTAGGTGATTAGCTTCAACAAAGGTATTTTGGAGCTTTCACATGTTGATTTAAGAGCTCAAGCGTCAAGATCGTATCTAGTACTCGGTTGGAGTCAAGATCGTTGGATCGTGTTTGGATCGAGTCTCTTGGAGAAGGAGTTCTACAAGAAGATTTCGGTATTGTGTTTAGTTTAGTATGTTTAGATCATTGTAAAGATTAGATAGTGTCGATATGCTCAAGTTCACATACACACATAAGTTTAAAGTTTATTGGTTTTCAGTTTTCGATTTAACCGATATTGGATTTCATGTCAAAAACATAGATATAATATCTTTCATGTATATTGGATTTTATCCATATACAATATACTTCAAAGTTGTTTCAATATCATGTTTTTGTATTTACATGAGTTTTGGAGAAAACGGTTTTCCATTTCAAAAATTCAAGTTTGGAAAATACGATTTTTGTATTTAAGGCAAATTTCTATATCACAAAAATGGTTTAAATAATTTGTAATATGTGTTGAATTTTAGTCACACATATTTGTATTTCAAAGATAATAAAAGAACTTATTTTTGTGAAATTTATGTGATTTTATGGGATTTAATTGGAATTAAAATACTAAGTTTTTAAATCTTGAAAACCCAGCCAGTTTGCTCTGGCGGTTGACCGGATGGTCGACCGGACCAAGAGCCGGTCGATCGGAACGGTCGACCGATGTGCACGAGGACGTGCACATGGCCAGCCCACTTGGCCGGTCGACCGCGCGGTCGACCGACTGAGAGCACCCCACTCTTGGGTGAGGGCCGGTCGACCGTTGGCTAGGCACGGTCGACCGGGCGGTCGACCGCAGGCACAACGGTCAGAAAATTGACCGTTGACCGGTCGACCAGCCGGTCGACCGGAAGGGCATTTCTGCCCTTTCCTGCTGCCAACGGGCAAATTTTTGGTGGGCTATAAATACCCACCTCTTTAAGCAGTTTTAGACAACAATTTCAAGAGCAAAAATTCCCATCTTCTTAAGTGTTCTAACAACAAGTTTTAAAAGAGTTTTGAGCTTAAAGATTTTATCTTTATTTGTTTTTAAGGGGTTGGAAAAATCAAGAAAAGGAGAAGTCTTTTAGAAGTTGTTTTGATCTTCATTTATATTTCAATTTAGAGTTTTTCTCAAGAGTTTTTCTTTATGATTTTGATTTTCAAATTCTTTATTTTCTCACACTTGAGCTTATCTATCTATCCTATCTATTAGGATCTATTTTGTGGGAAAATTGGTTTGTGGTTGTTGATACCACCAAGAGTTGTAAGCCCTCCTTACTTTGTGATATCCCTCTAGTGCGACTTGATTGTGTTGGTATCCCTCTAGTGAGAGGTGATTGTGAAGTTTGTGGTAGTATCCCTCTTAGTGAAGAGGTGATTGTTGGAGTTGTGACTTTGAGCCTTATCCCTCTATCGTGAGGTTGATCTTGTTTGGCTAAGTGCCCATCCCTCTAAGTGCAGAGGTAATTTGTGTAGTGCCTTGCCTCTTATGTAGAGGTTGTATTGTTAGAGAGAGGAGTTGTATACTCCCGGTTTGTATTACCTAAATCCTCAGTGGAGGTTCCCTGTGTGGGAAGTCCTGTGTGGACGATATAGTGAAAATCCTTTTATGTGAAGGCGGGGACGTAGAGCAGTGGCTCGAACCTTGAAACATATCTTGTTGTTAGTGATTGATCCACTATCTCTTAACTCTCTCTCTCATTGTGCATTGCATCATATTGTTCATATCATATATATGCTTGGGTTATTTGTGTGCCATACTTGTGTTAAACCAAGAGAGCTTCATATAGCATCTCAACTCTTATTCAGAGGAATCAAGAGGAGTTAGTCCAGAGCCCTTCAACGGGAATTCGGCTATACTCTTTGGTTACACTAAGTGTGTTGCAATTTAGTTTTTAAATTTCATATTATTTGTCATTAGATTAGCCATACACCTATTCACCCCCCTCTAGGTGTATTTTACATTGGTATCAGAGCCTACGCTCCTGATATTAGATTTAACCACCTAGGAGTGAGATCTTAATTGCTAATCTAGTATTTGCATTTGCACACATACTTGTTTACACACACTCATGGATTATCTTGCACCTTCCATGTTTGATGTTTCTAACATCGTTATGTGGAAGCATAGGATGAGTATGTATCTAAAAACCTTAGGTTTGCATGTTTTCCTTGCCGCTACCAAGAAATCTTGTCTTGATAATAGCAAGCATATAGAGGCCAATGCATAAGCCCTAGAGACACTTAGGAGCACTCTAAGTAAAAGTATATTTCTATGGTTTCTCATTGTGATTCTGCCTTTGCAGTGTGAAACACCTTGACCTCTCCAAAGGTTCAAACGCCAAATATTGTGGAGAAGGAATCTAGTAAGGATGAGTCCGACCAACATTGCTATATGGTCCAAGTGAATGACTCTCTTGAGGAAAATCCGGACACCCATCTAGATGATTGTGCTAGTTCTTCTTGTAATGATAATTATGTTGATGCCGATGCATTAAATGAAGAACTATCCATTGTTTGTGAGAACCTATTACAAAAGTACCAACTCTTGAAAAAGAAAACCTTTAAATTAAATAAAGAAAATAAGGATTTAGTTTCAAAACTAGATTTGACTTTGTAAGAGAAGGTTGAGATTTCAAATGAAAGGGACTCATTGAAATCTCAACTTGATCTTGCCCTAAATGAAAACAAAATCTTAAAAGGTAAAACAATTGTGATGAAGTTTTGAAGAAAAATGAAGTTCTATCTTCAAACTTGTTTTCGTTTTAAAAGAAAATAATTCTTTGAAAAATAAAATTATTTTTATTTCAAAGAAATTGGATTTGATTTCTAATGAAAATATTTCTTTGAAAAATGATTTAGATACTCATGTTTGTCATGCTAGTGTAGCATCATCATCTAGCATACCTATTGCATGCTCCACCTCTTCTTCCATTATTTAAAATGATATATCCATGTTAAAGAAGAGTGTTGATTGTTTGGGCTCCACTTTGAGCCAATGTGCCATGAATCACACATGGTTAGAATCCATGTTTCGTAAGAAACATGCTCCTCCTATGCATGCACACAAATTACGGCATACACATGCTCCTCACATTCATACACATAACACTATGTATGCTCATGTGTACACTTGTACACATTGTGGACGTAAGGGCCACCTTGCAAAATTTTGCTTTGATAGAATTAATGATTCAAATTTTGCAAATAGATTTATTTGGGTTAGGAAATGTGCTAACCCCCATGGACCCAAAAGAATATAGGTACCAAAAGTCACTCCTATTTTGTTTGATGTAGGTGTGGGCTCTCATATGACGTACGATGCATTGGTGCCTTGAGGTGAATGCGCTCCGAGCTAAACGGTGAAAATTTTGGATGCATCACTTTTAAGGGGAGTTTGGTGGGAGGACCACCATGATTTGGAGATATAAGAGATGAGCCCTCCTGGTTTTGGTAACTATCTCTTACTCCCATTTAGTTTACATGCTTTCATTATTGATTTTTAGCATGTCATGTTTTAATGCTCATTATGCCATATGCCATGATAATTAGACTTATGACATACATATATAGTATTTGAGAAACACCCATGTTTATATGGACTTATATTTAGTGTTCTCACTATGGCTTAGCTATTGTGTATATCATAGCTCTAATAGCATGTGCATCTACATAATGATTATATTGGTTTATGATTTTTCGCACTTCATGTTTTGATTACATGCTTGGATGTAGCGTTTATTAAAACTTGTGTCAATATTTGTATAACTAGTGAGCCACAAATAGATTATTATATGTTTGTGCTTGATTGCTCATTTGTACCCATTAGATATACTAGTATAGCCTAGTTTTGATGATTCTCGCATTTCAACTTGTTTTCCTTATATTTGGACATGTTTTTCATAGATATGTATTTAGCTTCATGTATATGTCAATTTTGTCAAAACTTTAAGATATACATATATACCCTTGAGTCATTTGCGTTTCATGCAAAATTTCTTTATGGACTCAATTGTGTTTGAATATGTATGTATACTTCTAGTTTAGACATAACATACATATGCTTTGAAGTTTGAATTATTTTGATAAAATTGAATTTTTATGTTTTTCATGTTTATAAGGAATTTCATAATTGAGCTTTATTGCCTATTCCTATGATTTCGTTGGTTACATAATTTTTACACTCACATTATTCTTATTTACTCATGATTTTTGTTTTCATGAGCTTTATATGTGCTTTATAGACCTTGAATGTCGATGATCGTGTGACTTACATGTTTTTCATGGAATATATTCATATTTTATTCCTTACTTGAAGGATTTCGTACTAGTTTTCAAGATTATCATAAAACTAGTTGCGTATTTCTTTATTTTGAAGTGTTTTTCAATTATGCTAAAATTATTTTCAAACTTATTTTTGAAAACCCCTTCCATCGAAGGGCGGATGGATGGGCGACCATGCCTTGTATACCCAAATTGAAAATCTATTTAAACTTATGCATGAAAGGGAGGTATTTATGTGTTATACACTTGATCCTCATCATATTTTCAACTGGTATCTCAATTGATTTTTTTTTGTATACTCATATTTTGTTTTCTATATATGTATGTGTTAAACTTCAAATAGTATCAATTTCGATTGGTATTTACATTTTCATACATATATATGTGATTTGATTGTGCTTAATATATCTTTACATCTTAAAGCACAAATTATGTTTATGCTAAGTTTGATTTAGTCCTTAATGACAGTTATTTTCAATTGGTATCTCATACAAGCTTATACATGATTTTTATTGGTATTTCATAAAGGGGGAGAAAGTTCATGTTTTATCTTTCAAATTGGTATCTTTCAATAGATTTCATTTTCAATTGATATCTTACTCCCACTCTTTATGATGAAAAATACTTTATTTTGGTATATGCTAACATTTTCAATATTAATATCATATTTCATTTTACATTGGTATCTATATTGATATGAGTTATGCTTACCTAAATCAAGTTGGTTTTTACTTGCAATTGGTATCAAAAACTTATAAGACATTTTCTTTTGGTATCAAGTCACTTTGAAATTGATTGTTACTTTCAATTGGTATCAAGATTTCATATATATATATATATATATATATATATATATATATATATATATATATATATATATATATATATAGAGAGAGAGAGAGAGAGAGAAATGTATATCAGCCAACAACTGAGAGACCCTCTCAGCCTGCGGTGATGTGGCACATTATTAGCCACACTAGAAAGGACGCCCCGCCTATTGAAACAGTTGAAATTACTAAATACCGCTGCGGTAAAAGACAGTAGATCTGTATAGTTTATTATTTTTTTATATTTCTGACATTAGTCAATATTGTCACAATTATCTTTTATAACTGCGGCCAAACTGCCACCAATTTTTATCAAATCACGAAACTAATTTGAATGCTTCTTTATTAATTTTTTTGTTATCTGATTTGAAATTTACTGATTTTAATATAGTCGCAGTTTACTTTTTTTCGCATGTAATGTATAAATTATTTTTTTTTAAACTGCCACCAATTTTTATCAAATCACGAAACTATTTGAATGCTTTTTTATTAATTTTTTTGTTATCTGATTTGAAATTTACTGATTTTTAATATAGTCGCAGTTTACTTTTTTTCGCATGTAATGTATAAATTATTATTTTTTTTACATATTGAATTCGGACAAGGACTGTGACTATGATCGCAGTGCTTAACGAGAGCAAGTCGTGGACGTTTTTTTTGCTTGGTTAAATGTAATAACGATGACTAATAACTGATAGTATAATCACAGTTTACATATTATTTTATATATTTGTTCTTCAATGTGACTGTTGTCTGAGCCGCCTATAAACTATTAAATTATTTTTTACATATAGCATGCGATCAAGGACTGCGACTATGGTCGCAGTACTCACGACAGCATTTTTTTTGGATGATTTTTTTTGCTAAGTTAAATGTAATAACGGTGACTAAGGACTGATACTATAGTCGCAGTTTACGTATGATTTTATATGTTTGCTCTTCACTGTAACTGTTGTCTCAGCCGCCTATAAACTACGAATTTTTTTCCTTATTGCATGCGAAGTAGGACTGCGACTATGGTCGCAGTGTTTAAGAACAGCAGTCGCAGTTTTCTAATTTGTGATATACAGTGAAATATACAGTGAAATATACTGATTTGAGAGGATTGCGATCATGTTCGTAGTATTATCTGTTTATATAGTTTAATTTTGGACTGCGACCATGGCAGCTGTTTATAACTTTATTGAATGCAAAACGATCAAACTGTTTATGACTGGACAGCGACCGTGGTCGCAGTTTCATATGTAATTATTATATGAGTACTGCGACCATTATCGCAGATAAGATGCAGAAATAATAACTATACGACATACTTTATATGTATTTTAAACATATGAAAGATTATTTTACAGATAGAAGTAAATTTTATTTATAACATAATATGGTCAGAAAGAGACCTTACAAAAAAAGAGCATTAAAAGCTGTCAACAGAAGACAAAATAACGTTGAATATCAGAAGATCAGAAAATCCTAATCCTCGTCGTCATCACCATCATAAGCAGATTCGTCGTCTTCATTCTCCTCGTCTTCCTGTTCATCACTTATTTTCTCATCATCTTCCTGTTTTTGAGGGTTTTTTTGTTCATTGATAAACTCTCAGAATGGATCGTCTCTATCAAGCTCTTCCTCCGATCCGTGTCGAGAAAGCGAGCCTCCAGCATCAGAGGACATGCTTTCATCAAGCATGTCTCTGTCAAGTGGCAGAAGAATAATTTCCTCCTCACTAACCCACATGAAAACTTCATCATTCTCATGAAGAGGAGGATCAGTTAAAATATTATTTGATGTAGTGAGATAGTCAAAAAGGAGTGAAGTCCAGACTGGTATCAGATTCACTAGAATACCCTGAAGAAAGAGGACCGGTGGGGGAATGATTGAAGTTGAAATCTGAGTGTTCAGAGGAAGAAGATGGGGAAGACATGATTCAAGAATGAATTATTTTCTGAAAGTTTTTGAAATCAAATTGAAAAGGAAGAGCAAAAATATAGTTTTTAGAAATGAGATAGTACATTAGTTACAAGCACTATATAAAGGTAAAGAATGTGAAAGAATATTAATAGTAATAATAATTGTTATAGGTGACGGTTGAGTATGGGAAGAAGTGGTAAAAAAAATTAAATATTTAATTGAAGAGTTATGGCGGGAGAATCCGAAGAGTTCATTTTTTTCAGAGGTTTACTACGTGAAGTACAAATTAACTTTTTATAGAATGTTTTCCCTATATCTTTAGATTACGTATGATGCTCATCTTTGCTTTATCGAGATTAATATTAGTGCATCTCTTTTTTCGAGACTGTTGTTGTATCACGGTAGATAGAATATTAATTACTTCATTTAATTCAGTGTAATTAATATAGTATTTTTATAAGATGTGATATACGCGAACTGATCTTAAGGTCGCAGTGCTAATCTACTTTGTAAACTTATAAAAATCTGTTACATAAGGCATGCGAAAAAGATTGCGACTTTGGTCTCAGTGCTGAAAAAAGATTGCGACTTTGGTCGCTGTTCTGAACGAGGTCGCAGTGCTGAACGATAGCATGTTTCGTCTGTTATTTTTATGGGAATAAGGAATGCGACTAGGGTCGCAGACGTGATATAAAAAAGGAATGCGACTAGGGTCGCAGACGTGATATAAAAAAGTTTTTGTTATATTATGACTGCGACTAGTGCCGCAGTCGTCATATAAAATTGAAAGTTATATTGTATTAATTCTGCGACGATGGTCGCAATGTTCGAAAGTTTTATTATACTATGACTGCGAATACGATCGCAAACTTTGTAAAATGGTAAGATTTCTGTTACATAAGGCATGTGAAAAAAGACAGCGTCTGTCGTCGGAGTGCTGAACGATATCATGTTTCGTCTGTAGTAGAATTAAGAATTTTATAACTGTAGCTATATTCAGCTGAAAATTCTGTAGGTAAATTTTGTTTGTGGATGAGTTTATGCTAGTTTAGAAGTAAAAAAAGGGTATTTTTGTTAATTTGTTTCACGATTGTTTAGGCGGGATTTTTTTGATTTTTTTGGCGCCTACACTCTGCGGCCGATATGTGGCATATATTCAGCCACGTCACCGCCGGCTGAGAAACTCTCTCAGCCGTCGGCTGAGGTACAGTAACCCCATATATATATATATATATATATATATATATATATATATATATATATATATATATATATATCTGCCTGAAGCTGTTGCAAAATGAAAAGGATATTTATACCGCCTCGATTTTTATTGCTAATGATCAATTAGTGTGGACCAAAATGGCTTCTGTTGTAACTCATCTATTTGTTTGGGAAACAACAAGAAAACTGCCAATTCCTTTAGCTTGCATTTGAGCTGCTGCTACTCTAAACCTGCAAAGTGACTACCATGCATATTGTGTTCTTCTTCAGGGGAGAGGAATATTAGATTTCACCTTAATTCAACCACATTCTGTGTTCATGAAGCCTTGATATTTGCTGCAAACATTAAAAAATGCTACAGCTTAGGACAAAATAATGGGAAAAAGAAGAAGCACAAAGTCGAGAATTTGGTGATTTTACACAGTTCTTTAGAGAATTAATTCCTCTCCCTAAAAAGATTTATGTTAACCATGTTGATGATCTATCATCGATCAAACAATTGAGAAACACCGAGTTGAAGACTCGGCAACGGAAGCAAAAGCGTAGAAGATCTACCACTAGTAAGTAATCACCACACAACCATGAAACACAAGATTTAACGTGGTTCGGTAATGTGCCTACGTCCACGGTGAGGAAGGGAGAAATCTTTATTGAAAACACAGAAGAAAATATAAGAGTTACAATGAGATCTCTCTCACAACTCTCAAAGGTGGAAATAAAATTTCTCCTGAATTCTTGATACAGCCACCCCAAGGGGTTTATATAAACACCTAGGATGATCCTAATCCAACACGAACTCAAATCAGCACCTCCTCAGATAAATAAGAAACTCGTATCCAAATCAAAACAGGAGACAGATCGTATTAAGAAACTGCCAAAACCTGAATTATTCTCCAATGAATATGAGGAAAGATCTATATTAGAAAAATGTTAGAAGATGAATTCCTCTCCAATGAATATGAGGAACTCCAAATACTAACAACCTCTACCTTGATTCATGTTCATTGAGTTCCTTCGTAGAAATTGGTCTCTGCTTCATTCGTCTTATTTTCTCCCCCTTTTTGTAACTTCACTTGGCTCCCTCCCAAGAGCCTGTTCGCCACTTTACCTTTGGAGAACTTGATGAAGTTCAGAGATGCACTGAACTTCTCTACCGGGATGGTCCTCGTTATCATATCCATTGGATTCTTTTTCGTGCTGATCTTTACCAAATCAATCACTTTATCATCCACAACCCACTGACGTATCTTGTGATACCTTACATCAATGTGCTTCATCCACTTGTGATACCTGTGATCCTTAGCAATATGAATCCCACTCTGGCTGTCACAATGAACCCGAACTGAATCCTATATAATACTAAATGTCTCAATCAATCCTCTCAACTACAAAACTTCCTTTGAAGCCTCAACTACAACAATGTACTCAGCTCTGTCATTGAAAGAACAATTGTATTTTGTAACTCTGCCTTCCAATTAATGACGCACTCAGCTACTATGAACACATTACCCATCGTACATCTTCACTGATCAAGATCTTTTGTATAATCTGCATCAGCATTGCCTTGTAGTAACCTAAGCTTTCCCATTTTTAATCTTGTTGGCCCAAGGTTACAATCACCCTTGTTTAGTGTATTTTGATGATTACAAAACATATTAGTTATTTGTACTAATATAAATTGTTGTTTAAGTGTGTTTCAGGTTCATATATTAAAGAGATGAATTCTTCCCTAAAGGAAGGTACATTGGACTCAAGACAAGTCAAATTGGGCTCAAAGTACAATATTGAAGATCAAGTGAAGATTGCCCATGTTGAAGTCTTGAAGACCTAGAAGTTTGTAAGTGTAGTTTTTGTTAAAGATAGAATATGTGAAATTTGGCTCTAGGATTTGCACACACATTTGTTTTGAATGTTTCTATGTTTTTGAAAATGTTTATTTCTAAGTTTATGCCTTAGTTTATACATACATGTACTCAAAGCTTTATATCTTCAAAAACGTGTTTAAAACATGTATATAAACAAAGTTCAGCATAACACTTAGTTCCAGAGTTTTTAAAAGATTTTTTTACAAATTTTTCTAACTCAAAAATCTGCCCAGAAAAAGACTATTTCAGGCAGACCGGTCGACCGGCAGTCGACCGGCTGCTGTGTCCAGACATGCACAGGCTGTGCATGTCTGTCGGTCGACCGATCCTACATACCGGTCGACCGAAAAGAGATGGTTGCTCTCTGTATCTTTTCGGTCGACTGGGTCGGTCGACCGATAGAAGGAAACTGTGTTTCCTTTGTTGGATCGGTCGACTGGCAGTCGACCGGAGCCCCAACGGCTCTTTTGTCAGCAGGGACCCGGTCGACCGGCAGTCGACCGGTAGGCCTGCAACAGGCCATAACGGCTCTTTCCTCTTTTAGAGTTTCTGAAAATCTGTTTTTGGTTTTCTCTTTTACAGAGTTTTTAGGAGTTGTTGGGACTCTTTTTCTGATCAAATTAGCTGGAAAAATCAGAGTTTTTAACCTATTCTCTCCCTATAAATAGTGGGGAATAGGCCTTAGTTATTTACCAAGAAAAATACAAGTTTTCATTGTTTTCAAGTGAAAGAGAAAAATAGTTTAAAGCTTTCATTTCCATTCTTTCAAATTGGTTTTTCAGTTGTTGTTTGATCTCTAATATCACTCTACAACTGAAGCTTTTCTCACCACACTTCATAGAGCCAAAAATTTCATATTCTTTCTATAGGTGAAGTTGTAAAAGAGTGAGAGTGTTTGTAAAAGAGTGTTGTGGTCTAGTTAAAGATCACTATTTGTAATCCTTGTTCTTGTGGAGACAAGCTCCTCGGTGGAGTTTCTTTGTAAGGTGAAGCTACGGGCTTGAGGTCTTTGGAGGCCTAACTTGTACGGGATCCTAAGGGGATAGTGGAAACCCTTCACGGAGGTGAAGGCGGGGACTAGAGCAACGGGCTCGAACCTCGAAACAAATCATCCTTGTTTGCGATTGCCTTTGCGTTCTTCTTGCTTTCAATTTCTCTTGTTTTATATTGCCTTGAATTATTTGCTTGAGTAACTAACCCTCTACTTGTGGAATCTTGTGTTGCTATACTTGTTGTGTTACATTGTGAGCCTTTCATTTTCATCATCATACTTGGCATTGATCAATCACACCTCAATACAACACGGTTGCATTGCGCACCTCTAACCCATTTAAGGGGAATTGGGAGGAAGGAGTTCAGAACCTCGCAAGGGGTATTCGGCTCTTAGTCGTGTTTTTGAGAGATTGTTGCATCACTCATTTCATAAGTTTAAAAAGATCATTAGATTAGCAATTACACCTATTCACCCCCCCTCTAGGTGTATTTCAATTGGTATCAGAGCTTGGACTCTAGGATTTGGCTTAACAACCTTAGAGAGATCCTCATATTGCTAATCATTTCATTCATTTCCACATAGTAAACATGGCCGATGGTATTAAGACACCCCCTAAGTTTGATGGACTTAACTTTCCCATATGGAAGGTTAAGATGACCGTTTTCTTGCAATCTCTAGGTAGCCGAGTTGCAAAGGCCGTGACTAAACAATTTAGTACCCCCGATGGTGATGAATCTACTTGGTCCGAAATTGAGACCAAGGAGTTTGATGCCAATGCTAGGGCTCATTATGCACTCCTACAAGCCCTCAATGATGATGACATAGCTAGAGTCATCCATTGCAAATCCGCCTATGAGATTTGGACCCATTTGCTAGTAACACATGAGGGGACATCACAAGTGAAGAGGGCCAAGATAGATCTTCTTCGGTCCCAATATGAAAATTTTAGCATGCAAGAACATGAAACCATAGATGATATGGTTACTAAATTTACTAAGATTACTAATGGGCTTTCTTCTCTAGGTGAAGACATCAACAACGACCAAAGGGTGAGAAAGATCATCCGGGCTCTTCCTCCATCATGGGAAGTGAAAGCTACAACATTGAAGGAACTCAATGATAAAGATGAGATTGAGCTCATCGGACTCATTGGGAATTTAAAAACCCATGAGATGGAGAGGAAGGTAAGGGAGGACATGGCACCCTCCAAGAAGAAGACTATTGCCTTCAAAAGTCATGCTACTTACTCCGACGAAGATGACGAAGAAGAAGATGACGAGGAGCTCTCACTTCTAGTCAAAAATGTCCGGAGGATGTACAACAAGGCAAAGTTCTAAGGAAGGAGGAGATGGCAAGGAGGCAAGGAAGAAAGGAAGATCATTTGCTTTAATTGCCAAAAGCCGGGACACATAGTAGCGGAGTGTCCGGACCAAGTGAAGCCATCTTCATCCAAGAAGCCATACAAGAAGAAGGCTATGAAAACAACATGGGATGATGAAAGTGAATCCGAGGAGGAGATCGACACCGCCAATATGTGCTTCATGGCAAATGAGAGCACAAGCAAGGTAACCCCCTCAACTCCTTTTGATGAAGATTTATCCATGGATGAGTTAAGTGAAGCATTTATAGAACTTTCTCAAAATTATGACTTCATGAAGAAAAAGTACTTGAAAATGAAAAAGGATAATGAATCTTTGAGTATTCAAGTGCTAAATCTTTCTAAAGAAAATAATGACTTGCATTCTTCTTTAGTTTCCACTAAAAATGATTTTGAAAAATATAAGATTGCTTGTAAAGGAAAGACCCCATTTGTAGATTCTAATGAGATTGCCATGCTTAAGGAAAGATTAGACTCATTAGATGTTGTTTTGAAAAAGTGTAGTGAGTTTGATAAGAAGAAGATGGAGAATATGTTTCCTAAGAAACAAGCTCCTAAGAAAAATGTTCATCATGCTCATGCTCATGTACATGCTACACAACCTATGCATCATGGTAAACCCCCAAAGCATGCTCACACTTCACATACACACCATGCATTTATGTATAGAAAAGTGTACACATGTTCACATTGTGGACGGAAAGGACACTTAGCTAATTTTTGCTATGATAGACTAAGTGCATCATCTCATAATGTTTGGGTTCGTAACACTAACTTTCAAGGACCCAAGAAAGTTTGGGTACCAAAGTCAACAATTGTTTTAAATGATATAGGTACTTTCCAAAGCCCAACGACGTAGAGGTTTGTGGTATCTTGATAGCGGTTGCTCAAGGCACATGACTTGGGACATCAACAACTTTGCAACCCTATCAAGATATCATGAAGGTGGCACCGTCACCTTCGGAGATGACGCCAAGGGTAAAATCATTGGTATTGGTAATGTAAAGCTTGGCACTTCTCCTTTAATTGAAAATGTAGTTTTAGTAGACGGGCTCAAGCATAATCTCTTGAGCATTAGTCAATTATGTGATAAAGGATTTAATGTTATTTTTGATGATATTGCTTGTAAAATAGTTGACAAAAATTCTAATGTTTGTGTATTTTCCGGTTTTCGTGAAAGTAATGTATATATGATAGATATGCTAAATATGTCTTGTAATATAACATGTTTAAAAGCCCTCGATGACGACTCTTGGTTATGGCATAGGAGATTAGGCCACGTTTCATTTGACCATATTTCTAGGCTTAACTCTAAGGAAATGGTGAAGGGTATTCCTTCATTGAACTTTGAAAAGGACCGAGTTTGTGACGCATGTCAATTTGGGAAACAAACTAAGTCCTCATTCAAATCAATTAAGGATATCATGTCATCACGTCCATTGGAGCTAATCCACATGGATTTATTTGGCCCTACTCAAACCAAAAGTTTAAGTGGGAGTAGATTTGCTTATGTTTTAGTAGATGATTTTTCGCGTTTTACTTGGGTTTATTTTCTTGAACATAAAAGTCAAACCTTTTCACATTTTCAAGCCTTTAAGAAAAGAGTTGAAAAGGAAAATGACTCCTCAATAATTAAAATAAGAAGTGATAGAGGAGGTGAGTTCATTAACCTTCCCTTTACCACTTTTTGTGAGGAACATGGAATAAAACATGAACTTTCTTGTCCTAGAACTCCACAACAAAATGGAGTAGTTGAGCGGAAAAATCGTACTTTACAAGAGATGGTTAGGACAATGTTAAATGAATATGGTCTACCACATTATTTGTGGGCCGAGGCCGTTCATACTTCATGTTACATTGCAAATCGTGTTTTCCTATGTAAAAATACTACTAAGACTTCTTATGAGATGTATTTTTCTAGAAAACCTAATGTTTCTTATTTCAAAGTGTTTGGTTGCAAATGTTTTGTTTTAAATACAAATATTAATTTGGGAAAATTTGATGCTAGATCATATGAGGCTATTTTTGTAGGTTACTCAAATACTAGTAAGGCTTATAGAGTATTCAATAGGTCAACTTTGACTATTGAGGAATCTATTCATGTTAAATTTGAGGAATCTAACAAGTTTGTTAAGAATTGTGTAGAAATTGATGCTTTAGATGAAGGTTTGGAGAAAGTGACCTTGGAGGATGCTTCTACCATGGGAGACAAGCCAAAGGATGGTGATGGAAGTGAAGCCAAAGTGGAAGAGGCTCAAGGAAATGAACATCAAGCAAATGAAGAGGAGCCCTCTCAACCACTACCAAAGGATTGGAGATTCAATCCTCATCATCCCAAGGACCTCGTCATAGGTGAAGTATCAAAAGGGGTAACCACTCGCTCTAAGATTCAAGATTTTTGTGGTAATTTTGCTTTTATTTCACACATAGAACCTAAAAATGTCCTCGAGGCCGAGGCCGATTCATATTGGTTGCTTGCTATGCAAGAGGAGCTCAATCAATTTGAGCGCAACCAAGTATGGCATCTTGTTCCTAGGCCCCAAGATAGACCAACTATTGGTACTAAATGGATCTTTAAGAACAAGTTGGATGAATCGGGTAATGTAGTTAGAAACAAGGCTAGGTTAGTTGCCCAAGGTTACACTCAAATCGAGGGAATCGATTTTGAAGAAACCTTTGCACCCGTAGCACGGCTCGAAGCCATACGGATGACCTTAGCATATGCCTCATTTAAAGATTTTAAGTTATTTCAAATGGATGTAAAGAGTGCTTTTCTTAATGGTTATATTGATGAGGAGGTGTATGTTGAACAACCCCCCGGGTTTGTTGATCCTACACACCCTAATTATGTTTATAAATTAGATAAAGCACTATATGGTTTGAAACAAGCCCCTAGGGCTTGGTATGAAAGATTGTCTTCATTTTTGCTTTCAAATGATTTTAAGAAAGGAAAAGTTGATAAAACATTATTTACCAAACATATAGATCAAGATATCCTCATAGTTCAAATTTATGTTGATGACATTATTTTTGGATCTACTAATGTTTCACTTTGCAAGAATTTTGAGTCATGCATGAAAAAGGAATTCGAGATGTCTATGATGGGGGAGCTCAACTTCTTCCTTGGACTTCAAATCAAGCAACGTAGTGATGGGACATTCATCAACCAAGCCAAGTACACCAAAGAACTCATCAAGAGGTTCGGGCTTGAAGGATCCAAAGTAGCAAAGACTCCCATGGCAACCACTACGAAACTTGACAAGGACGAACAAGGTAAGGAAGTAGACATCAAATTATTTCGTAGCATGATTGGTAGTTTACTCTATCTTACGGCTAGTAGGCCGGATATAATGTTTTCCGTATGTTTATGTGCACGTTTTCAATCATGTCCTAAGGAATCACACTTAATAGCGGTAAAACGCATAATTAGGTATCTTAGGGGCACAATTGATTTAGGTTTGTGGTATCCGAAAACTAACCAATTTACCATGACTAGTTATTCGGATGCCGACTATGCCGGTTGTAGGGTAGATAGGAAGAGCACAAGTGGCACTTGCCAATTCTTGGGCAATTGTCTTGTGTCTTGGTCTTCCAAGAAGCAAAATAGTATAGCCCTTTCAACCGCCGAGGCGGAGTATGTAGCAGCCGGAGCTTGTTGTGCACAAGTACTCTGGATGAAACATACTCTTCTCGATTTTGATTTACATTTTGATCATGTTAAGATTTATTGTGATAATACTAGTGCTATTCACATGACCAAAATGCTAATCAACATAGTAAAACCAAACATATAGACATTAGATATCATTTTCTTAGAGATCACTTTGAAAAAGGTGACATTGATATCGATTTTGTTTCCACAGATGTTCAACTTGCAGATATTTTCACAAAACCTTTAGATTATGCAAGATTTTCATTTATTTGTGGTGAATTGAATGTATGTAAGATTGATACTTAAAATATCTTAGTTTGTTTTGTTTTGGTTTCTAATATGTTTGTCTTAAAATTTTTTTTTAACCCTTTTTGATGTATGACAAAAAGGGGGAGAAAATATATGGAGAAAATATATGTTGTTTGTTTTAAATTTTGTTATTGATACAAAATATATGGAGAAAATATATGGTTTGTTTTAAATTTTGTTATTCCTTATGATAGTTTATTTTTGGTGATGATATTTTTCAATGCTTTATGTATGCTTACATAGTTGTTCATATTCATGTTAAATACATAGCATTGTTTAAGGGGGAGCTTTCCAAGCTCTTTCCTCTTTTATTTGTTTAATAACTCATATGTTTTGTCATCATCAAAAAGGGGGAGATTGTTGGCCCAAGGTTACAATCACCCTTGTTTAGTGTATTTTGATGATTACAAAACATATTAGTTATTTGTACTAATATAGATTGTTGTTTAAGTGTGTTTCAGGTTCATATATTAAAGAGATGAATTCTTCCCTAAAGGAAGGTACATTGGACTCAAGACAAGTCAAATTGGGCTCAAAGTACAATATTGAAGATCAAGTGAAGATTGCCCATGTTGAAGTCTTGAAGACCTAGAAGTTTGTAAGTGTAGTTTTTGTTAAAGATAGAATATGTGAAATTTGGCTCTAGGATTTGCACACACATTTGTTTTGAATGTTTCTATGTTTTTGAAAATGTTTATTTCTAAGTTTATGCCTTAGTTTATACATACATGTACTCAAAGCTTTATATCTTCAAAAACGTGTTTAAAACATGTATATAAACAAAGTTCAGCATAACACTTAGTTCCAGAGTTTTTAAAAGATTTTTTTACAAATTTTTCTAACTCAAAAATCTGCCCAGAAAAAGACTATTTCAGGCAGACCGGTCGACCGGCAGTCGACCGGCTGCTGTGTCCAGACATGCACAGGCTGTGCATGTCTGTCGGTCGACCGATCCTACATACCGGTCGACCGAAAAGAGATGGTTGCTCTCTGTATCTTTTCGGTCGACTGGGTCGGTCGACCGATAGAAGGAAACTGTGTTTCCTTTGTTGGATCGGTCGACTGGCAGTCGACCGGAGCCCCAACGGCTCTTTTGTCAGCAGGGACCCGGTCGACCGGCAGTCGACCGGTAGGCCTGCAACAGGCCATAACGGCTCTTTCCTCTTTTAGAGTTTCTGAAAATCTGTTTTTGGTTTTCTCTTTTACAGAGTTTTTAGGAGTTGTTGGGACTCTTTTTCTGATCAAATTAGCTGGAAAAATCAGAGTTTTTAACCTATTCTCTCCCTATAAATAGTGGGGAATAGGCCTTAGTTATTTACCAAGAAAAATACAAGTTTTCATTGTTTTCAAGTGAAAGAGAAAAATAGTTTAAAGCTTTCATTTCCATTCTTTCAAATTGGTTTTTCAGTTGTTGTTTGATCTCTAATATCACTCTACAACTGAAGCTTTTCTCACCACACTTCATAGAGCCAAAAATTTCATATTCTTTCTATAGGTGAAGTTGTAAAAGAGTGAGAGTGTTTGTAAAAGAGTGTTGTGGTCTAGTTAAAGATCACTATTTGTAATCCTTGTTCTTGTGGAGACAAGCTCCTCGGTGGAGTTTCTTTGTAAGGTGAAGCTACGGGCTTGAGGTCTTTGGAGGCCTAACTTGTACGGGATCCTAAGGGGATAGTGGAAACCCTTCACGGAGGTGAAGGCGGGGACTAGAGCAACGGGCTCGAACCTCGAAACAAATCATCCTTGTTTGCGATTGCCTTTGCGTTCTTCTTGCTTTCAATTTCTCTTGTTTTATATTGCCTTGAATTATTTGCTTGAGTAACTAACCCTCTACTTGTGGAATCTTGTGTTGCTATACTTGTTGTGTTACATTGTGAGCCTTTCATTTTCATCGTCATACTTGGCATTGATCAATCACACCTCAATACAACACGGTTGCATTGCGCACCTCTAACCCATTTAAGGGGAATTGGGAGGAAGGAGTTCAGAACCTCGCAAGGGGTATTCGGCTCTTAGTCGTGTTTTTGAGAGATTGTTGCATCACTCATTTCATAAGTTTAAAAAGATCATTAGATTAGCAATTACACCTATTCACCCCCCCTCTAGGTGTATTTCAAATCTCTGAAACACCAAGCCAAGTTTCGCAGTCCCTCACAGATATCGTAGCACCCACTTCACTGCTTCTCATTGTTGCTTTCCTGAATTTGACATAAACTGACTTATTATACTAACTGCATAAGCTAAGTCAGGTCTAGTGCAGACCATAGCATGCATGGGTGATCCCACTGCACTAGATATGGTACTCGAGATATCTCTTCCTCCTCTTTCGATGAAAGTGGACACTGCTTGGAAGATAATTTGAAGGGTCCTACTAAAAGAGTGATGATTGGTCTTACTTCTGTCACGTTGAATCTCTCCAACACCTTGAGAACATAATTCTCCTGAGATAGGCAAAGTTTGCTCGAGCCTCTGTCTCGAGTGATCTCCATACCTAAGATCTTCTTGGCTTCTCCTAAATCTTTCATGTCAAATTCTTTCTTGAGCTGAACTTTAAGCTTCTGAATATGTATCTTGTTTCTCGCAGCAATCAGCATATCATCCACATATAACAACAAATATGTCGGATCGTCACTCTGCTTAAATAGTCACAACTATCATACTCACATCGGTTGTATCTGGCTTTGATCATGAAAGAGTCAAACCATTTGTACAACTGTCTGGGAGACTACTTAAGTCCATAGAGGGACTTCTTTAGAAGACACACCTTATTTTCTGTACCTTCCTGAATATAACCTTCATATTGTTTCATGTATATCTTCTCCTCTAGCTCACCATGCACAAACATTGTTTTAACATTCATCTGCTCCAACTCTAGATCAACTGAACAACTATTGCCAATAACATTCGAATAAGATGTATGCTTGATTACAGGAAAGAAGATCTCATTGTAGTCAATACCCTCTTTCTGAGCATATCCTTTGGCAACTAACCTTACCTTATACTGTTCATTGTCCTTCTTACGAAAGACCACCTGTGACCTATTGCCTTGGAGTCCTTTGAAAGATCGACTAATGTCCATGCTTGATTTCTATCCAAAGGCTCCATCTCTTGCTCCAGGCTGTAATCCACTTGTCGTGGTCATCTGCCTCGATTGCTTTCCAGTAACTGTCAGGTTCTCCTGTTTCTTTTACTAATGCGAAAGAGACATGATCATCTTCCTAGCCATACCTTATTGGTGGCATCGTAACTCTGACTGACCACCTCAACGGTCTAGGTTGCGCTTGAGTAGCCTCCTGGTTGTCTCCATCTGGATTTGAGGAATCTTCTTCTAACCCTTCAGGCCTTTTAGGGCTCTCTGAAAACTCAACTTCTTTTTCTTGAGTGTTTGCCAAACTGTCGAAGCTCTACTTTACTCTTTATCCTCCGTCTCTGACTTTTCTCGTAACATTGATTCTTCATCAAAAACTACATCTCTGCTGGTAAAGGTGTTCATTTCTCAGGATCTCAAAGTCTGAAACCCTTGACTCCTTTGGTGAACCCGATGAAGATACACTTCTTAGACTTGGACTTTAGTTTGTTCCTTTTCTAACTATCACCAAACTATATGCCGGGCAATTAAAAATCTGTAAGGTTGAATAGTCCACATATACTCCTCACCATATCTCCTTTGGGATCTGAAGATCAATAGTTGTTGATAGTGACATGTTTACCAGATAACTCGCATGATTCACCGCCTCTGCCCTAAATCCTTCTAACATGTCAACCTGTAATCTGATACTATGGCACGCTCTGTAAGTGTCTAATTCATGCGCTCTGCTACTCTGTTTTTTTTAGTCGCCCTGGAATACTTAGCTGGTGTTTGGTGCCCTTTCTTGCTAAGTAGTCTTTGAATTCTTTGGATGTATACTTGCTTCCATTGTCAGACCTTAAGACTTTCACCTTCAACCATGTCTGTTTTTTTCACCAAAGTTTTTCAGTCCTTGAACTTTTGAAATACTTCTAATTTTTGCTTCAAGAAGTATACCAAACTTTTTTGAAAAATCATCTATGAAAGTAACATAGTACCAAACACCTCCAATGGATGCTACTGGCGAAGGCCCCCACACATCTGTGTATATGAGATCAGTAAGGTTCCGAGATATAAAGAAAGCTAATCTACGTTGCGTACCCATAATGCAAAATTTCCAAAGATTAAGTTTGTAATATTTGATACCTGGTGGGGCATTCCTTTTGTGCAGGACTCGAAAACCTCGTTCACTCATGTGTCCAAGACGCATGTGCTAAAGTCTTGTAGTATCATCCTTCTCTGTTGCTGCGAAGCATCACCAATAATAATACTTTCTATCAACTTGTACAAGTTTGTTGTCCGTTCTCCTTTGAGAATCATCATGGAGCCTCTAGTAACTTTGATTCCTCTATCTGCACCAGAAAACTTGTATCCTCGAGCTTCAAAAGCTCCCAACAAGAGAAGATTCTTCTTTAAATTCGGAACGTGTCGAACGTTCGTGAGGCTTCGAACCTGTCCATCAAACATCCTCATACAGATGTTGCTATGCCAATAGGCTTACACATGGTGTCGTTTTCCATCAGGATAGAACCTCCATCATAAGGCTTCTAAGTACTGAACCACTCTCTTTTTAAGCATATGTGATATGTGCACCTCGAGTCAAATAACTAAGCATCTGAGTATTTATCTTTTTCTGAATCAACTATCAAGATATCACATGAATTCTCATCTGCTTCTTCGACAACCCCGACTCGATCTGACTTTTCTGCTATGATATATATATTACAAAGTTTTCAAAAAAATTACATGTTCATGAAATAAAATAAGATTTTCTCATTAAAGACAAATATTATATCAACAAAATATGCTTATAAATAATCAATCAATGCTAAGCTAGACCGAGAAATGAAGTTTTATACCCCGTGAAGGGTTCTGAACTTCTCCTTAAAATTTCTCTTGATCAAGAATTGAGGCGCTTAATTGCTTTCTTGATTTTATGCTTATAAAAGTATTTAAATCAAATCAAATATATTCAAAACAAACAATATATGCTTATAAACAACAAATCAAAGCATATTAAAACTAAAATAAAGATAGAGATAACTATTAATATTAAAAAACGAACTCTATTTCTCCAAATCAAAGGTGGTCTTCCTACTTTAACTCCTTGATAGTGAAGCACCAAATTGTTTTGTCCATCAAGCTACTCATATATTCGCCATCAAGGCACTAAACTCTCTCATGTTTTGAGAGAGCTCACATCTACATCAAACACAATTGGTATGAATTTTAGTACTCAAATTTTTTTGGATTCTTGGGGGTTAGTACTCTTTCGAACCCCTAACACTGGCATTAGAATATTTACTCTATCATAGCAAAATTGTGCCAAATGGCCTTTGCGGTAATGTATACACTCTATCATGGGTGTAAGCATGGTGTGCATGTGATGTAAGTGCATGAACATATAAAACTTATTTCTTGTGAAACATTGATTCTAATTTATTATAATCAAAAGCACATTTGCTCAAAGTTGAGCTAAATCATCAATTTTTTCTAATTTTGAAAACTCTTCAACATCAATCAAAACTTTAGTTTTCTCATTTTGACAAGAGCTCATATGAGAATCAAAATCATTTTTGTCAAATAAAATAGATAAGTTTTCTTTTTCTTTTGAGACAAAATCAAATTGAATTTTCAAAGAATCTTTTTTTTTTTGAAATTATTTCTTTTCTTTTAAAGTCAAAACATCCTTTTCAAAGAAATGATCTCTTTTCAATTTATTTTTCATCAAATTATTTTTCTCAAACATTTCTTCTAAAGTCATGGCAAGATCATTATATGGTTATTTATGACTATCTAAATGAGATTCTGAATTTACCTCAAGAGGGTTATCCTCTTAGACCATGAAGCACATGTGTGTGGAATCAACTTCTCCATGGAATTCACTCTCTGAATCCCATGTGGTGGCTTTCATTGCCTTCTTCTTGTCTCTACGATGTTATTTGTAGAGCAATAGCTTAACTCTCTTTAATCGTTTGAAAAAGTTTTCATCATCATCTTCCTTCTTCTTGGATTTACTAGAAGAGGTCTTGAATTGGACATCTCATTTCTTTTGACACTTTTTCTCTTGCTTTCATCTCCATCTCATGGGTCTTTAGATAAATCATGAAGGCGGTAAAATCCATCTCCTCTTTATCATTAAGCTCTTTCAAACTGGTAGCTTTGACCTCTTTAACCTCCCAAGATTTAAAAAGTGGTTTAATAATCTTTCTTACCATTTAATTATTGGAGATTGGCTTACCTAGAGAAACAAGACCATTAGTGATTACAGTAAAATGAGTTAGCATAGAATAAATAATTTCATTATCAAGCATGTAGAAACTATCATAATGTGAATTAAACAAATTATTTTTTGCCTTCTTTACTTGAGATGTTCCTTCATGAGTAATAATCAAATTTTGCTAAATATCATAAGCAAAAGTACAATTGATAACCCGTGATACGTCATTATCATTGAGGCTTTCATGAGAGCATACTTAGCTTTGATGTTGGCTTCATATTCCTTTATGGTGGTTTTGGATCAAGGGTCCTCATCACTATTGGGTTTGACAAATTGTTTAGAGATGGACTTAGCAACCTGACTTCCTAAAGATTCAAGGAAGACGATCATCTTAACTTTTCAAATAAGGAAGTTAAGTCCATCAAACATAGGTAGACAATCAACACCTCTATTGGTCATGTGTGTGTGTGTGTGTGCAAACAAATATAATGATTAGCAAACAAAAATCTTTAACTCTAGGATGTTAAATCCAAATCAAGATCACCAAGTTTTGATACCATTTTTAATCACCTAGAAGGGGTGAATAGGTGAAATGCTAATCAAATACGAAAACTAAAAACTTGGCTAACAATTCTACACAAATAAAAGAAATTAAACAATCCCAATCATATGTATCAATTGAGCACAAGAAATATCAAGCATGAAATGATATAAACAATATAAGCATGCAAGATATTAAACAAAAGTGAGTAAGAGAAAGAAGAGCAATCACAAACACACGAGATTTGTTTTGAAGTTTGAGCTACTTACTCTATGTCCTCGCCTTCACCGCATATATTGATTTTTACTATAATTCGATCCAGCAAGATCACTCGATGCTGCGATACCTACAAGTTTTTTTAAGAACTCTTAGACCCACAAATCCCTTACTCATTACCACAAGAACTACAATGCAAGAACCCGTAAGCTTGTTCGAGGCCACAACCTCTAGCAACACTCAATACAAGGAAAGAACAAGTGATCGAGACTCTTGATCATAAACAAACACTCTCACACAATCCAACTTATGGAATAGATAAGAATTGAAAGCTCAAGTATGGGCGAAAGAAAATTAGATATTAGAAGCGAAGATAGCTCAAGAAAACACTTTTGAAAAACCTTATTGAAGATAAGGAATTGAGGCTCTAAAACTTGTAGAAAAACTCTGTAAAAGATGGGAATTTCAGCTCTTAGAAAACTGATTGTAAAAACTCAACCAAACCCAATTTAAAGGCCTTAAACAAAAAATAGTCGTTAGGCTCAAAACTGGCCAAACTGGCCTAGCAGTCGACCACCTAGTGACTATATTTTAGCCGCCAGGCCCTGTCGGTCGACCGCTTGGTCGATTGATGTAAGAGCAATTTTTGTTCTCACAAAAGTCGGTCGATCGTGTGGTCGACCGACCGAGAGTATACTTGCTCTTTGTTAATCAATCAGCTGTGTGGTCGACCGACCCGAGAGAACATATTTGCTCTCAGGCCATTAGTCGACCGCCCAATCGATCGTGTGCACAATCCAGTTGGCTTGTGACATATCTGGTCATTGCATGATCGACAACTGGCCTAAGGCCAAAAATAATTTTTTTTATCTTTTTTAAAATCTTTTTAAAACCAAAGTAAATTTCTATAAAATCTACAAAAATAAGTTCATGTAAATACTTTATAGTATAAATATGTGTGATCAATAATCAACACATATTACAGGCATGTGAACTTCTTTTTGAGATATCAAAGTTAATTTTGAAACATAAATTATATTAAAATTATTTTTTCAAAAGCTAAACTTTTAGCTTAAACAAGTTAAATCAAAACTTATATAAAATACAAAAATAAGTTTCTCAAATTCTATTGAGGTACAAATGTGTATGGACAAATTTCAATACACATATCAAACAATTAAAACTTGCTTTTAAGAATTTCTTCTTGTAAATAAACTTTTGATAAAATCACATCCTTGTGCACGTCTTTTGCTCGTTGAAAATCCCATCCTTGTGCCCAAAGATCTTGCGATTCTTGGAATCTCAGTACCAATAGACATACTCATCAATTCCGTGTCCAATGAAGATGCACCTCCTAGACTTTTGATCCAATTTCTCCTGTGACTTAGCTCAATACGAACATAAGAGATACAACAAAATGTACGCAAGTGATTCATGTTTACCACTTTGTTGGTCCATGTCTCATCGGGAATCCTACAATTCAGAGGGGAGGGTCCTCTGTTGATCAGAGACACAGCTGTGTTGACTGCATCTATCTAGAACTGCTTGGATGAACCAGCGTGTATCCGCATGCTCCGAGCACGCTCCAAAATAGTCACATTCATGCGCTCTGTGACTCCATTTTGATGAAGCTTTTTGGGAACTGTCTTCACTCTTCAGATTTCCCAAATTGCACAGAACTCTTCGAATCTGCCATTGCAGTATTCGCCCTCATTGTCGGACTTCAATCACTTAAGCTTCTGACCTGACTCATTCTCGACTTGGGCCGGCCATTTCTTAAACACTTCGAACACATCTGACTTGTGTTTCAAGAAATACACCAGAACTTCTTACTAGAATCATCGATGAAGGTCACAAAATACAATAAGCCTCCGAGAGAGAGAACTGAAGCCTTACTCCAGACATCGGTATGCACTAACTCTAACTTTTCTGCCTTCAGAGTCATTCTTACCATTGAGAAACTGACTCGCTTCTACTTCCTCTATATGCAGTTTTCACAGAAGTCTAGTTCAACAGGCTTCAACCCCGATAGTTTATACTTGAAAAGCATTACTTTCATTAACTTCTCGCTTATATGCCCAAGTCTCCGATGACACACCCTAGTATCCGCTTCCAATGAGGCAACTGAAATTGATTCCCAAGAACCTGACATCATGTAGATGGTACCTTCCTTCTTCTCGTGGGATGTCACCAGGTATCTTTGATGATCTTGCATACTTCACCATCGAAGGTGGTCTTCATCCCTCTGTCTGCATGCTGTCCAACAGATATTAGGTTTCTCTTTAGCTTCAGTACATGTTTGACGTTCCTCAACTTCAGTGTCAAGCCATTAGAGAGGCTAACCACTACATCGCCTTTCCCAACAATGTCATATGGTTCGTCATCTCCCAAGCACACCTCGCAAGTCCAACTTTCACATAGTTTTGAATGATATATTGTTGGGAAGTGGCGTAAAAGAGGCGCCGAAGTCAATACCTAATGACTCGTTGGACTCAGCCAAGGAGAGAATCAAGGCATCAGATCCATCACTCTCTATGATATACGCGAAATCTTTCTCCTTGCCTTTGCCTTCTCCATCCTACATCTACTTGTAGTCTTTCTGAATATACCCCATCTTACCACACCGCAAACATCATGCATCTCTCAACTTGGATGTACCTTTCCCTGATTTGGATTTCGATCTCTCATTCTTTTTCTTCTCTTTATTCCTACGCCTCCCTCTCCGATTGACACTCAGGGCACTCCTTAATATCTTAGCGGACCCTGAAGACTTCCTGCATGCCTCTTCACTAAGAAGTACACCCACTACATCATTAAACTTCAAGGTTTGTGTTCCACAGAAATTGCTCACCACCATTACGTGGGGTCAAACTGGTTCTACTCATTGCCACCGTGCTCTCTCTATAATTTCGCTGAGGTGACCGAGGCACTCACCCAGTACGCCTCCCGCCAAGAGGCCAAGAAGAATAGTCACCGCATTCTCTACGTCAGAATGAGGTAAGGAGATAGCCTCATTTCATACATCAACTTTTTTTAGAACCAAGTCACCAAAGTCTCCAACTGTAAGGAGAAAGTTGCTGCCCTCGCATTTATCAGCGGACTGCAAGTTTCTCACCCCCCTGAACAGATATCTCCTGAAGCATAACATTGCCAAGATGAGCGATGTCCTTTCTCGAGCTCAGCTTTACACCCAGCTTGAAGCGGTGATGAAGGTTTCCTCCAACCACTCCATGAAACCAGACGATGGTGGAGGAAAAGAAATCGAAGTCTCTTCACGAAGCTCCCGACCATGTTCAAGACCGACACCAGGGGCACCCACTTACATAAATTAAGCGCTCCCGATTCTCTCCCCGAGTTCACTCCGAAGCGACAGATCGACGGAATACTTCACTCCATTGAAGCTTCCGATCAACAAAATCTTCAACACTATCAAAATCAATGATAGGTCAGGCGCCCGAAACCACTCTGGCACAATTTTTTGCTCCTCGGGTCGAAGGAATACTGCTCCTATCATGAAGGCAAGGGACATCAGACCATCCACTGTTGGGCCCTCGGAAAGTACCTACAGGAGTTTCTAAAACAAGGCTTCTTTAAAGAGTATATCTTCACTCTTGAAACCGCATTCGGACATCCGAACACTCATTCTCCATAGGAACAACATATGATCACCCAGCACAACGCAATCAACTGACTCCCCAAATTCTGAACACACGAGATGTACCTCCTTCCAGTTTTAGCTTCATTATTCCATTTTTGAATAAAATATTATTTTTTTCTTTTAACTATGCAATGGATCTCTCTATTGCAGTACTTCTATATTTTATTCTCTTAACCATAACAATGCATCCCTCCATTGCAATACTTCCATCTATCATGATACATCCATCCACTCGCCTCATAGATGGAGACACCCCCACTCGAAGGTAGTGATAAGATTATTTCAACAGTACATCCACTCGCCCCGTAGATGGAGACTTCCCAATCGAAGGCAGGGACGATTATTCCAATAGTACATCCACCTACTCGCCCTATAGATAGAGACTCCCCACTCAGAGACAACAACAAGATTATTCCAATAGTACAATCAACCAGTCGCCCCATAGATGGAGACTCCCCCAATCGGAGGTAGCAATAAGATTATTTCAACAATACATATATCTGCACGCCCTGTAGATGGGACATCCCCTACTCGAAGGGGACAACAGGATTACTCCACAACATACATTCATCTACACGTCCCGTAGATGGGATATCTCCCATTCGGAGCCGGTAACAAGATTTCTCCAATGCTGGGATTTTTCGCACTCAGAGAAATGTCTGTATGTTTTGCTGATAGAATTTCTCCCCACTCAGAGACGTCAATGCAGATATGCCTACGGGCTTTTTCTCGATCGTCCTACGGGAGTCGAAACCCTTCGCTATGAGATTCCCCCACTCGGAGTCCCCTACTATGCTGCAGGATTTTCCCCTCTCAGAGCCCCCATTTGATGCCCCACTGATGGATTTTCCCTATTCGAAACATAAACCTAGCCTACGGGCTCCCCTTATCTGAACATATAGGCAGATGAATACATCCATCCATCCATATTCCGCAGAAGGAATTTTCCCTACTCGGGAGATAACTCTGATGTCGAATATCTCCCATACGGAGGAAAACTATGAAAGTACACTTAGAGGGGGGTGAATAGGTGTATGGCTAATTTAATGACAGATAATGCAAAATTTAAAACTAATTGTAACACACTTAGTGTAACCAAAGAGTGCAGCCGAATTCCCGGTGAAGGGCTCTGGACTAACTCTTCTTGATGCCTCTGAATAAGAGTTGAGGTGCTATATGAAGTTCTCTTGGTTTAACACAAGTATGGGACACAAACAAACCCAAGCATATATATGATATGAACAATATGATGCAATGCACAATGAGAGAGAGAGAGAGAGAGAGTTAAGAGACAGTGGATCAATCACTAACAACAAGATATGTTTCGAGGTTCGAGCCACTGCTCTACGTCCCTGCCTTCACACAGAAGGATTTCCACTATATCGTTCACACAGGACTTCCCACACAGGGAACCTCCACTGAGGATTTGGGTAATATAACTGGGAGTACACAACTCCTCTCTCCAACAATACAACCTCTACACAAGAGGTAAGGCACTATACAAATCACCTCTACACTTAGAGGGATGGGTGATCGGCAAAAGCAAGCACAAGAATAAGTAAAGAGAGTGTGGGTCGATGTTACTGCTTTTGCGATTCTTCCGTAGTAGCGAAGTGGCTATACGGGTCGTATCCACACGGAGGGAGAGCGATGAAAGCTTGATGCGGCTTCTTTGTTCAAGAGAAGAGAAAGCTCTTTGTTCGAATAAACAATGTGAAAATGAAAACAAGTTTGTTTCAAGAATAGTTTTGAATTAGTTTGCTTGTTGTAAAAGTGGATTTTTCCTTAATGGTAAAAGCGCATGGCTAACTTTCTACTAATTGCTCCCACTAATCCCTAACTTCTTGAAGATGTAGCCTCACGATGGATCATAGGCAAGCTTAACCCTTATGCATAGGAACATTCACGTGAAAATCGAGTGAAAGTTCTTCCTATAACTTAGCTTAACACGGCAAAACTTAGACATTCCCTTATCAAGATCCAATAGAAGGCGAGAATAAGGGAAGACACAAGTGCACTAATGGTATCGGCAAAGTTAAAAGGAAAGTGTCTAACTTACAACAACAAGTAAAGTACACAACCCATTGATCATCAAAAACCCATTAAGCATGAAATATAAGAAAGTAAATACTTGTAGGTAAGTTAGAGTTAGAACCCTCGTCTTAAGATGTCATAGCTCTCGTTTGTACAAGGCTTGTTTGACACTATTGACTTATTTGGGTTATCAATCAAGTTGTTAAAGATTAGTGGGTTAGTAGTTAGTTAGCCATGTAATGAAAGAGTTAGTTAGACATGCTTAAGAAAAGAAACAACAAAAGAGAAGAGGTAAAGAGAAGGAATTACACTACAACAAGAAATTAAAAACAAATGGAAAGCACAAGTAAATGGAAAGAAGAAAGAGAAGTAATTACTTGTATTAGCTTATCACCCTTCAAATTCAACTCTTACACACTCTCTCTCTCTTTCACTCTAATGGCTAAAAATAAAAATAGAAGAAGAACAACAACAACAACAACAACAACTACAATCCTAAAAACAAGATTACAACCATGCTCTAACTCTGGATATCCCCCTCTTCAGACCCCAGGGGGCGTATTTATAGGCACCAAGAGAAAGGGGGCCAGGGGGTGACCCCTGGCCCGAAGCCCGGGCGCGCGCGCCCTATCCCTGGCCCGAAGCCCGGGTGCGCGCGCCTGGCTTCGGGCGACGCGTCGCCCCTTCTGTCTCCTGTCAGATGGGTCTGCTGGATTCATGATTTGGTGCCCTAGGCTGACAAAATCTCCTCCCTAAAGTCAATGGCTACTTGGTAGGCCTTTAATCACCCATTAAATGGTGGTTTAGGTTTTCTTCTTCATTTGCACACCATGGACCAAGATTGAAGCATGCAAAACTTTATTAGCAGAATTTTACATCAAATAAATATGAGAATGTGATGAAAATTATGCAAATTAGAGACTAATCACACCCCCACACTTATCTTTTTGCTCGTCCCGAGCAAAACAAAAATAAGAAAATTATTACACCACTTTCGTAGGTGACACGATTGCACTGAGCATGTACAACAAGCCTTTAACCTCTAGGTTTCCCCTAAAGGAGGAGTGTTGTCTCCTGAGGGTTTTCAGCGGATTGCACCCACAAAATCCAGTAAGTAAAGAAAAGTATTTAGTTGTTAGTAAAAACTCTGTCATGAAAAAGAGCTTTCAATCATCTAAGTAAAAATGACTGAATGATGTAGGAATTAGGTTTAACCCTCATAAGTCCTCCTATACTTTAGCCTTCATAAAAGAAAAAATTATGTTTTTTCTTTAAATTAAGAAAGGATCTTGTACTTCTAACTCATTCTGTTTATTTTGCTTTAGATAGATATGCATAATGTGTAAGTGTGATGTGCTTGGGATTTTTAACTCAACTTTGAATATCATTTAATTTTATTAATATTTATTTATTATTCTTGGTTTCATTAAGCTTTCTACTTTACTCATGTAACACATATCAAACCAATGACTTCCAAACCAGATGGTTTTAGGGCACCAGGTGAAAAAACACCTCTCAGGTCAAATATGCAAGCAGAGTAGGCCACGAAATCAAGATGTACTTATTTATATATATATATTTTTTGGCGTGAGTAATCATGCTTCTTGAGACACAATTATCCAGCTTCTTTTTTTTTTCAAATATGTACT
Source organism: Agave tequilana (assembly GCA_038442645.1). Taxonomy (NCBI): domain Eukaryota; kingdom Viridiplantae; phylum Streptophyta; class Magnoliopsida; order Asparagales; family Asparagaceae; genus Agave; species Agave tequilana. The sequence continues at coordinate 101,573 of JAVJIF010011162.1, read as the reverse complement.
TTTTTTTAGAGTTGTGTCTCTAAATCTCAAGCATGTGTGTGTGATTTATGCATATTCTACTAAGGCTAAATAAAAGGTATGAGTTATTTTTCTTATCCCTCCCAACTTTTAGTCAAACCAATATTTCTTGTTTATTTAGGCAAAAATAAAGATTCATTAATAAGGTTCCCTTAATTCCTCCAACCTTTTGGTATTTTTATAAAGAGTATGAAATTTCTTTTCAATCTAGAGAATTTTTTTTTTGAAAAAAAAAAGAAAAAGTATTAGCACCCCCCACACCTATCTAATGCATTGTCCTCAATAAATGTTGATGTAAATGTAAAGGCAATAAATAGGGTAAAGAAATGATGTCACCGTCTTCGTGGACTTGGGCCGGCCAAGGGCGAATAGGTTAAAGAAATGTCAAAAAATGTAGAAGGGTAAGCATATAAACAAATAACTTTTTTTTTAGTTGTTGCGGTTAGGTGTATGACGGGGCAAAAAGAGTCAACACACTATCATCCGGAGTCATAGGCTCAGTGGTTAAGAAGGGCTTCAGTCGTTGCCCGTTTACTTTGAATTCCGTGTTGTTCTTAGGATCTACAATAATCACAGCACCATGTGGAAAAACGGTGCGCACGATGAACGGTCCAGACCAACGAGTCTTCAGCTTCCCCGCGAAAATATGAAGCCTCAAGTTGTATAGGAGAATCTTGTCTCCTGGGGCAAAGTTTTTTCGGGTTATGATCCGGTCATGAAAAAGTTTAGTCCTGCTGGTGATCCGAGCATTCTCATAAGCTTCATTCCGTATCTCCTCTAATTCTGCGATCTGCAGTCTCCTTAACTAACCGGCTTTACTCAAATCAAAATTGAGCTGCTTAATGGCCCAGAGGGCACGGTGTTCTAACTCTACTAGCAGATGACAGGCTTTTCTGAATATTATTCTGTAAGGAGACATCCCCAAGACTGTCTTAAAAGCAGTGCGGTAAGCCCACAATGCATCATTGAGTTTGACCGACCAATCCTTTCGGTTTTATCCGATAGTCTTTTCTAAAATGAGCTTGATCTGTCGATTGGTGACTTTGACTTGCCCATTCGTCTGGGGCTGATACGGAGTAGATAACTTATGATTGATGGAGTATTTCCACATCAGAGCTTCAAAAACTCTATTGCAGAAATGCGATCCATTATCACTAATTATCGCTCTAGGGGTGCCAAATCGGGAGAAGATGTTTTCTTTGAGAAATTTGACAACCACTTTGTTGTCATTGGTCTTTGTTGGCACAGCTTCTACCCATTTAGAGACGTAATCGACAGCAACCAAAATGAACTGGTTGCCGAAGGAATTAGGGAATGGTCCCATGAAGTCGATACCCCAAACATCAAAAATTTCAACTTCCAGGATCAGGTTCAGGGGCATCATGTCTCTTCTTAAAATTTTTCCAATCTTCTGACAATTTGCGCATGACTTGAAAAAGTGGTATGAGTCTTTGAACAAAGTGGGTTAGTAAAACTCACTTTGTAGAACCTTCTCTGTAGTCTTGCGGGGACCGAAGTGTCCTCCGCATGCAAGTTCATGGCAAAAGCTTAGCGCACTCCTCTGTTCTTCCTCTGATATGCATCGTCTAATAGTCTGGTCGGGACAATACTTAAACAGATACGGCTCTTCTCAGAAGAAGTACCGTACTTGGGCAAAGAAATGACACTGGTCTTACTTTATCCAGCGGGCGGGTAATTGTTCCTTGAAAACGGCTAGGATGTGCTCGTCTGGGAAATCCTCGTTGATCGGAGCTTGTATGATAGGTGCGTTCGAAATTCGTGATAGATGATCAGCGACTACATTTTCTATACCTCGTTTATCCCGAATTTCCAAGTCAAATTCTTGAAGCAAAGGATCCACCGAATCAATCGGGCTTTTGCTTCCTTCTTGGTCATGAGGTATTTCAGCGCTGAGTGATCCGTAAAAATCACCGTCTTTGATCCTAACAAGTATGGCCGGAACTTTTCTAACGCAAAGACAATAGCCAAGAATTCCTTCTCGGTCGTTGTATAATTCTGTTGGGCGTCATTCAAGGTCCTACTCGAATAGTAAATCACGTGCTGCCTATTGTCGATGTGCTGTCCTAGAACAGCGCCAATAGCAAAATCAGATGCATCACACATGATTTCAAACGGCTGGACCGAATTAGGAGTAGAAATAATAGGTGCAGAAATAAGTTCTTGCTTAAGCTTCCCCCATGACTTGAAACATTCATTGTTAAAATCAAAGGGCACATCCTTAGCGAGCAGGTTAGTTAAGGGCCTAGCGATTTTGCTAAAATCCTTAATGAACCGTCGGTAGAACCCAGCAAGCCCTAGAAAGGATCAAATATCCTTGATGCTTTTTGGTGGTGGAAGCTTAGCAATCACTTCTACTTTAGCCTTGTCCACTTCAACGCCTCTCCTAGAAATCTCATGGCCTAAGACAATCCCCTGTCTCACCATGAAGTGGCATTTCTCTCAGTTTAGAGTTAGATTCTTCTCCTTGCATCTCTGCAAAACTAACTCTAGGAAAGGAGTGTGGGTCGATATTACTGCTTTTGCGATTCTTCCGTAGTAGCAAAGTGGCTATACGGGTTGTATCCACAAGGAGGGAGCGATGAAAGCTTGATGCGGCTTCTTTGTTCAAGAGAAGAGAAAGTTCTTTGTTCGAATAAAGAATGTGAAAATGAAAACAAGTTTGTTTCAAGAATAATTTTGAATTGGTTTGCTTGTTGTAAAAGTGGATTTTTCCTTAAAGGTAAAAGCGCATGGCTAACTTTCTACTAATTGCTCCCACTAATCCCTAACTTCTTGAAGATATAGCCTCACGATGGATCATAGGCAAGCTTAACCCTTATGCATAGGAACTATTCACGTGGAAATCGAGTGAAAGTTCTTCCTATAACTTAGCTTAACACGGCAAAAACTTGGACATTCCCTTATCATGATCCAATAGAAGGCGAGAATAAGGGAAGACACATTTGCGCTAATGGTATCGGCAAAGTTAAAAGAAAAGTCTCTACCTTACAACAACAAGTAAAGTACACAACCCATAGATCATCAAAAACCCATTAAGCATGAAATATAAGAAAGTAAATACTTGTAAGTAAGTTAGAGTTAGAACCCTCGTCTTAAGATGTCATAGCTCTCGTTTGCACAAGGTTTGTTTGACACTATTGACTCATTTGGGTTATCAATCAAGTTGTTAGAGATTAGTAGGTTAGTAGTTAGTTAGCCATGCAATGAAAGAGTTAGTTAGACATGCTTGAGAAAAGAAACAACAAAAGAGAAGAGGTAAAGAGAAGGAGTTGCACTACAACAAGAAATTAAAAACAAATGGAAAGCACAAGTAAATGGAAAGAAGAAAGAGAAGTAATTACTTGTATTTGCTTGTCACCCTTCAAATACAACTCTTAAACGCTCTCTCTCTTTCACTCTAATGGCTAAAACTAAAACTAGAAGAAGAAGAAGAATAGCAACAACTACAATCCTAAAAACAAGATTACAACAATGCTCTAACTCTAGATATCCCCCCTTCAGACCCCAGGGGGTATTTATAGGCACCAGGGTAAAGAGGGCCAGGGGTCAAGCCCAGGCGCGCGCGCGCCCATAGGGCCGCGAAAACGCGACCCTGGCCGCGTTTTCGCGGCCCTACCAGGGCGGCGCGCGCCAGGCTTCAGGCAGCGCGTCGCCCCTTCTGTCTCCTATTAGATGGGTCTGCTGGATTCCTGATTTGATGCCCTGGACTGACAAAATCTCCTCCCTAAAGTCAATGGCTACTTGGTAGGCCTTTAATCACCCATTAAATGGTGGTTTAGGTTCTTCTTCTTCATTTGCACACCATGGACCTAGATTGAAGCAAGCAAAGCTTTATTAGCAGAATTTTACATCAAATAAATATGAGAATGTGATGAAAATTATACAAAATTAGAGACTAATCAATTGGCACTTAGCCAAACAAGATCAACCTCACAATAGAGGGATAAGGCTCAAAGCCACAACTCCAACAATCACCTCTTCACTAAGAGGGATACTATCACAACCTCTATAATCACCTCTCACTAGAGGGATACCAACACAATCACCTCGCACTAGAGGGATATCACAAAATAAAGAGGGTTTACAACTCTTGGTAGTATCAACAATCACAAACTAATTTTTTCACAAAATAGATCCTAATACATAAGATAGATAAGCTCAAGTGTGAGAAAATAAAGAGTTTGGAAATCAAAATCACAAAGAAAAACTCTTGAAAAAAAACTCTAAATTGAAATATAAATGAAGATCAAAACAACTCCAAAAGACTTCTCCTTTTCTTGATTTTTCCAACCCCTTTAAAAATAAATAACGATAAAATTTTAAGCCTAAAACTCTGTTAAAACTTGCTGTTAAAACACTTAAGAAGATGGGAATTTTTGCTCTTGAAATTGTTGTCTAAAACAGCTCAAAGAGGTGGGTATTTATAGCCCATCAAAAATTTTGCCCGTTGGCAGCAGGAAAGGGCAGAAATGGCCTTCCAGTCGACCGGCCAACGGTCAATTTTCTGACCGTTGTGCCTGCGGTCGACCGCCCGGTCGACCGTGCCTAGCCAACGGTCGACCGCCCGGTCGACCGACCCCCACCCGAGAGTGGGGTGCTCTCGTCGGTCGACCGCGCAGTCGACTGGCCAAGTGGGCTGGCCATGTGCACGTCCTCGTGCATATTGGTCGACCATTTCGGTCGACCGGCTCTTGGTCCGGTCGACCGTCCGGTCGACCGCCAGAGCAAACTGGCTGGGTTTTTAAGATTTAAAAACTTGGTATTTTAATTCCAATTAAATCACATAAAATTACATAAATTCCACAAAAATAAGTTTTTTTATTATCTTTGAAATACAAATATGTGTGACTAAAATTCAACACATATTACAAACTATTTGAACTATTTTTGTGATATGAAAATTTGCCTTAAATACAAAAACCGTATTTTCCAAACTTGAATTTTTGAAATGGAAAACCGTTTTCTCCAAAACTCATGTTAATACAAAAACATGATATTGAAACAACTTTGAAGCATATTGTATATGGATAAAATCCAATACACATGAAAGATATTATATCAATATTTTTGACATGAAATCCAATATCGGTTAAACTGAAAACCAATAAACTTTAAACTTGTGGTGTATGTGAACTTGAGCATATCAATACTATCTAATCTTTACAATGATCTAAACATACTAAACTAAACACAATACCGAAGTCTTCTTGTAGAACTCCTTCTCCAAGAGACTCGATCCAAACACGATCCAACGAGCTTGACTCCAATCGAGTACTAGATGTGATCTTGACGCTTGAGCTCTTGAATCAACATGTGAAAGCTCCAAAACGCCTTTGTTAAAGTTAATCACCTAATAATATCTTGATCAAACTAAATATCACAAGATTATTAGTAAACTATAACTACATGAGTTAATCATCATCAAAACTAGAGTGAAGGGCCTCTAGGCTAACAATCTCCCCCTTTTTGATGATGACAAAACTCATGGAGTTATATATGCATGGATTAAAGTTAAGCTTCATAGATGCTCCCCTTAACTCATGCATAGTAATAAACATAAAGATATGCAATGAATGCTCAACATAAACATACATAAGTGAAGAATGCTTCTCTCCTTTTGCAAAAACAAAAACATATATGCTCGATATCAATTGTGAAAATAAACATGTATATATGATACCAATTGTAAGTAAACAGGCATATAAACTCAAAATCATTCTCTGAATTTCTAAACATGCATATAAACTCAAAAACATTCTCCGAATTTCTCTCCCCCTTTTTGTCAATCATCAACAAAGGGGTGAAAAACAAATCAAACAATAAAGATATATATGTGATATATATTCATGAAGAGGATAGACGTTAAGTTAACTCCCTTTCATACATGCATTTATATGAAAAGAGATGACTAAACCTTAACCATATAAAGCATAATATGAAATGTATAAAAGGAGATGTGAAGCTCCTACTACACACATGTACTACATACCAAAGAAAAGTCAATTACTTCAATATGAAATACACTCAAAATGAATCTATATATAGAGAAGATGTTAAGCTTTCCATGCACATAAGCAATACAAATCAAAACATTATGATACCAATTGAAAACTATATCAATTTAGGATGAAGGTATACATCAACACATCATGATATCAATTTATGATACCAACTGAAAATAAACAAAATATTTTGAAGATACCAATTGAAAGTAAACAAAAATTTTGAGATACTAAAAGATACCAATGTGAAAATATCTTGATACCAATTTAAAAAAATCTTGTAAATTTTGATACCAATAGAAAATGACACATTCTATATTTTTGATACCAATTGAAAGATATATATATGTGGGGTTACTGTACCTCAGCCGACGGCTGAGAGATAATTTCAACTATTTGAATAGGCGGGGCGTCCTTTCTAGTGTGGCTAATAATGTGCCACATCACCGCAGGCTGAGAGGGTCTCTCAACCGTCGGCTGATATACATTTCTCTCTCTCTCTCTCTCTCTCTATATATATATATATATATGTGTGTGTGTGTGTGTGTGTGTGTGTGTGTGTGTATGTATGTATTTATATATATGTATGTATGTATGTATGTATATACATACATACATACATACATACATACATACATACATACATATAGGGAGCTGATCCTCTAAGAACGGTTCTCACGGATTCCTGTGAGAACTTTCACGTGGGTCGTCGGATCTGATAGATCAAATCAAATAAAACCACATAATTACTATCCCATCAACATTTAGAATATCTTTAACTCTGCCACCAAATTTTAGACTTGATTCTTTTTGGATCATGGCCAGAGTTTTGTGCAGTGTGTGTGGAAGCATGACATGACATCTAAGCCTTTTGGGAGATCGAACACATACAAGATTGTAGCAAAATAGAAAACCGGCCTATAAGTGTAGAGTACAAGAGAGAAATTACGTTCAACCACTCCTCTTTTCTTAATAGAAACTTTTATATTGAAAGCAAGACATATTCATTATAGATTCCCCATGCCAAAGATTATCCAAACCTACAAATTTCTTTCACTTTACGTTGTTATAGAATTTCTACTAAATAGCTTTCTCCAAAGAGGAGGCTGATTTAGAGCTATGAAATGCTACACTGTTAGGACAGGTTTCAATAAAAAAGAGCAAGCTACAAGATAGGAGTTTTATTTGAGAATAAATTCCACAAACTTTCCCTTAAAGGCTATATCGATATCAAAAGATCTAATCCTTGCACCTCGTCTTGTATTCAATTTGCAAATAGATGAGCAACTAATCTAGTGATGAAGTTTCGACCCTCTTCCATGCAATTCCAGAAAAATGTTGAGACGAGTTATTCACTGACTTTGATCACTTTCAGAGCAGGACATATTATTCTACGAATATAATTTCAGAAGCTATATTGTAAATTATACTTTCAAAATGTCTTAGAAGATTATTTCTTGACGTAGCATAATCTGAATCATATCGAATCATCTCTGTGTCCAAATCCTATCTGTGATTGGTTAGTGGATACGGATATGGTGAAAGCTGTCTCTGGTTTGTTTGCACCCCTATTCTTCTTTCACCTCTTTCTCTCTCTATCTCTATTGATTTTTATTGTCTAATTTTATTCTTTTTTTTTCCTTCAATATTTTTTGCTAAATTACGGCGAGAACACCCCACCCCCACGCTCACCCATATTTTTCCTTTCTTCGTTGTATTCCGCCCATTATTTCTTTTTTTTTTAACTCCTCTCTATTTTTGTCTTTTTGATCATCTTTGCACATTTTTTGGATTTTTCTTTTATCGACAAGATACTACATAATTTTTCAATTCTTTGTGGTTTTCTTCTTTTCCTTCTTCAAGGACAAAGACATTATCATTATTGCAAGCACTTGTATACCAAAGAATGTCACAAAAATGATGTCTTTTTAGACATAATGGATAACTTTGTTCGATTCAAATATCTTTTCCATGTTTCTAGCTACATTTATCAGTATAAAAGTGAAGGACTTGCGGCACCATCCCAAAAGACTAGCCTTTTAGGTGGAGTTGCCCAAATCCTTGTATACCCAAGACCATCCCCACGTCTAGCCGATGTGGGACTATTTGTTCGACCCAAATCCCAACAATCCCCCTCGAACAAAGAGTCTCCCTGCAAGCTCAACTATCTTCACACTAGAAGATCAAATGCTCCATCGAGATCCAACTCTTCACTGCGTGAGGCTACGGCACGCCTTATGTGAAGTAAGGCAGTCGGTCACTCCTCTACACCGCGTGGTAGCCGGCACGCCCATTGCAAAGGAGCACCACTGTCAAATTTCTCGAGAGCTTAACATTAGCTTCACAGGGGCCTATTGCGCCTTTTTGCGCCAGCGGGGTGGGCAGGCCCATTGCGCCTTTGCGCCATTGGGGGATCTACATCGTCGAACATCACCCACACACACGACTAAGTTCGGGGCATGGCTTTGATACCACTTGAAGGACTTGGGGCACCATCCCAAAAGACTAGCCTTTTAGGTGGAGTTGCACTAATCCTTATATACCCAAGACCATCCCCACGTCTAGCCGATGTGGGACTATTTGTTCGACCCAAATCCCAACAAAAAGTGCCTTATGTATGGGTGCTTTTAACGTGTGGACAGATACCCCTAGGGCCTGTTTTTAATTCGAACATAATGTTTTTATTAAAAATGGGATTTTGGGCAGAATCACCTATGGTAAAACTTAATTAGGGAAAACCTCAATTACAATTTTTTCTTTGCCTAGTTTTCATTTTTTTTGCGGGCGCTAGATTGTAAACATGTGTTTGACCTGTGGCTTAATCATAAAAATGCAAAAGACTAAAATATCCTCATTTTAACTTTTAAGCGCGACCACGACTCAAAGCGCTGCACAACTGCGACTGCGACTTTGTAAGAATTTTGTGAGAACTGCAACATAAACTTTATGAGAACTGCGACTGTGACTGCGACTGGAACTGCAACTTCAGGACTGTGAGTCCTTATATAAAGGATTGAGATCATGAGTCACAGTGCTCACATAAAAGATCTCATTTTCATGTTCACTTTATTTTTTTAGAGCGGTTATTAGGCTTGCGACCATAGTCGCAGTCCTCATGAAGGACTGCGACCATCTCTTCTCTCACTGTGTAACTGCTCTCTAAAACTCTAGCTCTCTCAAAATCGAAATTAGCTCATGAGTCGCAGCCCTTGAGTCATATTTCTCACATAAAAAGATTGCGATCATCTCAGCATAGTCATCATCGAGCAGAAAGCATATCAAAACTCAAACCTTAAATCTCAAAAATCATCACGAAAACAAACACGAAAGCGATCAAATCCATCACGAGATGATTGATGAAGAAGAGCGGCGAGATCCGTGGAGATGATAAAGAGAGTGGATAAATCAAAAAGAGAATTTAATCGGCCAGATCTGAAAAAGGGTAAAATTAGGAAAGGAAAAATATGTGTTAGTTATACGGTAGAGTCCATTTGAAATGGACCATGTGACTTGAGTGAATTGAGGCTGAAATAAAAATAAATTTGTAAGTGAGATTTTTCCTAAATTAATTGAAAAGAGAGGAGTCCAAAGCCAATTTTTTGATTAAAAATATTCAGTGACTTAAGTTAGCTAACATCTTGTTTTAAAGTTTTAAAAAAAGTAAAATATGAAACTTGACAATAAAAAGCACAAATACTCCTCCTCCTAGTAGTAGTAGTTATTATTATTATTAGTAATAGTGGTGGTAATAATAATAAAATAAACATAAAGAAAGTTTCAATAGGTAATCAATATGGAATGGTTTCTTTTGTATTAGAGATTAGGACCGAGGATGGAAGAGAGTTAGGCACTTTAGCTAGTTATTTTGTTTATCAAAAATTAAAGAAATTAAAATATCAAGCCACATCATGCCAATAAAGATTTATGGTTAAACCCAACCAAGAAGTCGATGAAAGAAGCACACAAATAGATGATAGAGCAATACTAATTGTTAGCCAATTTTTTTAAAAATATAAATAAAATGAAATATCAAATTTAGCCCCCAAAAAGCACAAAAAATCATATATAATAATAATAATAATAATAATAATAATAATAATAATAATAATAATAATAATAATAAAGAAGAAGAAATTGAAAAGAAGGAAAATTCAAGTTTTGAGGATTTAATTTGAGAGTTTAGGCTTGGTTCGGTTTCCTAATTTGGACAGCTAGAAATAGTAGCGTAACAATTCCGATGGAGGGGCAGCTGGCGGGAGTGATTTGAAAGTATCGAAAGATCTGAACCGTTGATTAGTTCATCGACCGCCACCGCTTCCTCTCTCTCCCTCTTATCTTCTTATAAAACCCAGAACTCAGACTCTCACTGAAACACAACGCAACTCCACCCTCTCTCTCTCTCAGTCCCCAAATTAATCGATCGAATCAAGGTTTTTTTTGCAGCCGCTTCAAATTGCCTCAAGAAACCCAAGCTTCGTCTGAAAGATAAGTCCCTTTTCTTCTCTCTTCTCCAAATCAGCATCAGCATCGCCATCATTTTACAATGTCGTCATCATCATCAGTGATTATGATGCAAGGAGAAAGAGGAAAAGAAGAAGTAGGATCATTGGTGGCATTCAGCGGTGATCTTCCTTCTGGCTTGCTATTCGAGCCGTCGGATGTCTTGATCTTGGATTTTTACCTTCGAAACAAATTAATGTCGAGCTCATCTGCAACTGTCCCCTCATGTCTCATACAAGAGTTCGATGTATACTCGACAGAGCCTTGGAATCTGCCAAGTAAGCATTAAAATTTTGATTTTTTTTTTCTTTTTGAGGGAAAAAAGATTTGATCGTTTTGGTTTATTTCATAAAAATGCGATCTTTTTTTTTTGTTTCTCAAAAATAAAAATTCCATCTTTTTGGTATTATTTCTAATATGTGTTGAATGGTTTGCAGGTGATTCGTTTCGGTACCAGAATCTGGAGAAAGCCATGCACTTTTTTACCCCGAGACACGCAACCAGCTCGAGATCTCGAAGGGCTAGCCGCACTGCTGGGTGTGGGGTTTGGCACTGCTATGGCAGAGATAACATTATCAATGTTGGATCTCGACTTATCGGGCACAAGACTCAGCTGACCTTTATGATCCTGAAGGGGAAGGACAATGAGAAGAAGAAGAAGAAGACAGATTGGATTATGCACGAATTCCGTTTGCAGTCTCCAAATAATACTATGGACTTCGATGACATGGTGCTCTGCAAAATTTACAAGAAGAGGAGTAACAATTGCTGTATGGAAGGAGAAGAAGAAGAGGAAGCAACACAAAGGTTGGCAAAGAGGAAGCGAGTGAGGAACATGACTGCTTGATGGTTGATAATGACGAGGCAGGAACCCCTGAGATCGTCTACTCTGAGTCATCCAGCCAACATTCACCATTGTTGCCTGCATCCTCATCATCGTTGTCCGACATGTCTCAGTTAGTGTCGAGGGAAAAAGAACCAGAAGGCCTCAGTACTCTGATGGCATCTGATACCGTGTACTCTCAGCCATTCAGCGAATATACATCACTGCTGTTCGCTGATTCTGTGGAAAATTCAGACTTTCTTTTTGCATCCTCATCCGACATGCCTCAGTCAGTGCCGAGGGAAGAACAAGAAGGCGCCAGTACTCCATTAGCATCTGATAATGTGGCTGCTTCTGTTGCTGCTGCTGTTGGAGAACAAGGAGTAGAAGAAGCAGAAGCAGCCCGAGAAAGGAGGGTGCCCGAGGAACTTGCAGTGATGACAGGGACCTCTGGGGTGGTCCATCCTGAGCCATCTACGCAGGATACGTTATTGTTCTCATCCTCATCAGCATCATTGCCTGACATGTTTCCATCAGTGTTGGGGGAAGAACTGAAGGCCTCGCCGCATTGACATTGGATGACTTTGATATTATCCTGTCCTCTTTCGATGATTTGCCCCAATTGTTAGTGGATGATTTTGAAGTTGATAGCATGTTCCCTGCAGGCGATTTCGGGCTTGCAGATGGAGCTGAGTATGTAGGATCCAAATGAAGGTTTAATATATGGCTTTTCTACTTAGTCAAAATAGTAGAGGACTAACCATCCTATATTTTGATTAATCCATTTCTAACTGGAGATCCCTGCTTTTGTAATTCCCTTCTCTATTTCCATATTTTAATAAATCATCCCCTATTTCTGATAGAAGCTTTGCGAAGTAATTTTTCTGTACATATATTCATATACAATGCAGCACTGCTCAATTCGCAGTTGTGTACATGCAGTTAGCTATTTATATCTGGTAAATAATATCAATTCTCTTCATATAATCAGTCAGGAAGGAGTACATGTTTCCCTTTTGGCTGATATAAACTTTGGATGTTTCCTTTAAGCAGCTAGACAAGAGGCAACGGAACTGTTCACGATCAATTATCAGGTTCAATGTTATAATATGCATCAATAAAGAATTGAAAACACAGTCAACAATTAGTTCACGTTCTTTTCAATAATATTTGCCAAATCTGCACATGTATATCAGCATAGTTTTCTTTTTCTTTTTTTTTTTAAGTGTGGAGTTTGTCACTAGTCTGTCACCATGTACACTAAGTGTTTTTCCTTTAACTCCACATTATATTGGCAGGGAATGAAAAGTTATTTTGCAAGTGATACTAAATATGGCACTCCCTAATGTACAATGAAACCACTACGAGGGCTGACGCGTGGTTAAGAAATCTTTCGGAAGTTTTTCGCTCAGGAAAAGGTGGAACATAGGTGACAACTCTTCTTGTTACTAGATATATTGTCTCAAGAAATAATAGATGCCTACAAATGATCGGGATCGGGATCGGGTGCGAGGTGAGCTGTCGGGGAATATGACCATGGTCAGGATTGGGGTTGGGGTCGGGTCGAGATCGGGAGCGGGATCTGGTTAGGACCACGAGCGAGAGAGAGAGGGAAAAAAGAAGTAAAGTCGAGTCAAGTTAGGTCAAAAATTTTATTAATTATCCTGAATGGTGAGAACCTGCGAGTAAAATCTTAAGTCCGGATATGCCAAGTCAGAATGTAAGCCTGTTGAGTTCAGAGATAAAAAGCTAGTTGGTCTGATCTCTGGAGCGGGTTCAATTTTCCTTTCAAACCCGGATACATTTAACATTAATGTTATGTCTGGGTTTCACAAAATCAGATTAAAATTCACTAAATTTTATTTATGTTTAGCTTACGTCTGGCTTCAGCAAACTCGGACAAAAAAATTGCCATCCCGACGCCTCACTGTCACACAAGCGAGTAGAAACAACTAAACACCTACATGGCATCTCAGAGCTTGATTATTATTCTTATTCTTATTAACTAGTATATTGCCCATGTTGTTGGGAAACCGACTGATCGGTTAGGAGGAGGAGGGGGAAGGAAAAAAGGAGGAAGAAATAAGGTGGAGTTGAGAGTAGAAAAAGAAGGAGAAGACGGATGGACGGATAAGGTTTCTATGTGAGTCACGGGGGACGGCTGGTTTTGATTAAATTTCAAAAAAGTCTTTTGTTGCAATTAAATTCAAAAAAGGATTTTTATTTTTATTTTTTAAAATTGACCGTCTAATTTGAAAAAAATTGGCCCAAACCCCCATTCTTCCAGTTTTACCTCACTGATCCTCTCATCCTGACGAGCACCAGCAGCAGCATCCCCTCCCCACCCTCACCCGCCCGCCCGCCCTCCCAGCCACCCGCCCCAAAACCCTCCCTAAACCTCCCCCGCCATCAGAAAAGGTCCACAACCCAAGACCTAGATTTCGCTGCCGGCGTCAAATGGGACGAGAGGAAGCTGGTGGGGACGGTGGACTACGACCGGGGCGAGCGCAGGGCGAAGGTCCAGGTGCCTGGCGTCGGCCTCGACGCAATCCCCGGCGGCTACCGGCTGAGGGTGGACGTGCCCCGGTTCCAGAAGGAGTGGAAGGTGTCAGAGGTGGTGGAGCGGGTGGCGAGGCTCCGCTGCTGGCAGGACATCGACGGCGTCCTCAATTCTTCGATCGGCCGCTTCGCCAGGAAGAACTCCCTCCTCATCCGATTACGCTTGCAATTACAATCAATTCAATTCAGTGTCTTTCTTTTTGTTGACAGAATTTCTAAATTGAGTGATAGTAGTGATTCTTATTAGTATAGTACAGGAAATTACTAGATAAATTTTTTTTTTTTTGTGAAATTTTGTACAATTTGTCTGTCTAAAGTAAAACTAAGACATCAACTAATCACAAAATTGTTTCTTTTTTGAGGCCGAGATCTTAAAAGTTCTCTCATTAGTAATATCTCTATGGGAGGGGACAGTCAAAGAAAGCTTCTGCCTTCACAATTTTTGCTGTCAGTCAATGTATTTACTCGAGGAATGAAACTGCCTTCTTGGATAACTGGTCTGCAATGACAAAGACCGAATCATGTCCCTTCCTGGCGTTTGATTTTCCTAGATTGAAATCCCTATTGACATCTACTGATAGTCTCAGTGTTTTCCACCCCACGTTCCTCGACTTGCCATCTTCTTTCAAGCAGCCTTTCCTCTGTTTCTGTTTCTATTTATTCTCGTTCTCCCACTGCAGCAGCAGCAGCAATACAAGACAAATCTGTACTATTGTCAGCCAGAGCCATCAGTCTTTTTTGTAGTTCTAGTTCTCTTGGTTCTTTGACTGCAGAAGCAACAACATAAGCCACATCTGATGACATTGAGGCTGGCTCTATTGGTTCCTTCGACAAAACCAATGTTGGCATGCTAGAGAATGATGAAGACAGTGATGGTGCAGGTTGGCCCGATGACTCAGTGTAGATATTAATCCCAGATGTCTGTATCTCATAAGTACTGTCAATCAATCTTCTCACTGCTTCCTCTTCTTCTTCTCCTACTCCTACTAGTTGTCGCTCAAGAGAAAGGGCATAATCAAAATCTGCATCTGCATCTGCATCTTCTTATTGTTTAGAAATACTACCAGATTCTACAAGAGAAACATCATCTGATGCCATGGAGGCAAGCTCTCGTGGTTCATCCAGTGGTGCTGCAGGTTGCCCCGCTGACTGACTAGTGTAGACATTAATCCCAGAGGTCCTTGTCTCGATATTACTGCCAGCCATCAATCCATCTTCCTTAAATCGTCTCTTTTTGACCAACTTCCCTCTGCTTCCTCTTCTTCTTGCTGTTGGGTAAAAGAAGCGGCACCAGAATCTGCAACAGAACCTGCATATTCCCAACACTTGTTGTTGTTCTTCTTGAAGTGAATCCTGCAGAGGACCAGGTCATCGAACTTGGCTTTGTTTGGACCTGAAGAAGCGGGTGATTGCAGCCGAAACTCGTGCATGATCCAGCCTGTGTTGATCTTCTCCTTCTTGTCCTTCCCCTCGATGATCACAAAGGTGAGTTGCGTCTTGTGCCCGATGAGCCGAGACCCGACCTTGATGTGCTTGTCCTTGCCGCAGCCCAGCCAGACACCGCAGCCAGCGGTTCGGCGAGCCCTCTGAGAGTTCTCCTTGGTGGGGATACTGGGGAGTGAAGAAGTACATGTTGTTCTCAATGCCCTAGTACAGAAATGAATCACCTGCAATCCATCAAATAAATGATCAGCACAGCAAACAGTTCCCTCAAAATTTAAATTTGAAGTTTAACCGACTTCAATATATCAATCATAATGGATCAACAAGTGATTGGCAGAGAAGCAAACTAATTAATAAACTTGATTTGATGTTAAACAACAACAATGCAAGTCAAAATTTGAGCAAGAAGAAGAAAACCACAATAATTAAACTAAATTAATGACAACCAATTTGAAAAAAAACAAAGAAAGAAACTAAGACTAAGGGGAGCAGTCAGAATTGGACTTACTTGGGAGATTCCAGGGCTTCGTCGCATAGACGTCGGATTCTTGGATGAGACATCCAGGGAAAACACAGGCAGCGGCTCCGGTGATAGCCCTTCGTCGGAGGTAAAAATCCACCAGGTCTGTGTCTGTCGGCTCGAAACAGAAACCCGTCGGAAGATGAAGCAATGTCATCGGCATTGCCATTGCCAGGACAATGACAATCGCGCTGATGATGAAAATGATAAGTTTCTTCGTGGAGGCGAGCAAACCCTAGCGGTGGCAGCGACGGCTAGGCTTACGCTTGGTTGCAGAGAGGATTGTTAAAGAAAAAAGCTATCTTTTATGAGATCAGAGACAGAAAAAAATGCTAGCTTTCTTGAGAATAGAGAAAAAGATCTTGAAATTATGGTTTGGGAAAAATTGGAGAGAAAGCGGTGGAAGTTGATGGAAGGCTATCATTGATAACTTACGTTTTAAGTACCGGAAGGCATGCGAGATCAACTTAGATCCAACTTGTTTCTTAATATGTATTTCAGAAGTTAAATTATCATTCTATTATCTGCATTGGAATTTGACCTAAAAAAATTATATTAAAATTCTAATATAATTTTAATATTACCGCCGCTTTCTCTCCAATTTTTCTCAAACCATAATTTCAAGCTCTCTTTCTCTATTCTCAAGAAAGCTAGCATTTTTTTTCTGTCTCTGATCTCATAAAAGATAGCTTTTTTCTTTAACAATCCTCTCTACAACCAAGCGTAAGCCTAGCCGCCGCCGCCGCCGCTAGGGTTTGCTCGTCTCCACGAACAAACTCATCATTTTCATCATCAGCGCGATCGTCATTGTCCTCGCAATGGCAATGCCGATGACATTGCTTAATCTTCTGACGGGTTTCTATTTCGAGCCGACAGACACAGACCTGGTGGATTTTTACCTCTGACGAAGGGCCACCACCGGAGCCGCTGCCTGTATTTTCTGTGGATGTCTCATCCAAGAATCTGACGTCTATGCGACGGAGCTCTGGAATCTCCCAAGTAAGTCCAATTCTGACTGCTCCCCTTAGTCTTAGTTTCTTTCTTTGTTTTTTTTTCAAATTGGTTGTCATTAATTTAGTTTAATTATTGTGGTTTTCTTCTTTTTGCTCAAATTTTGACTTGCATTATTGTTGTTTAACATCAAATCAAGTTTATTAATTAGTTTGCTTCTCTGCCAATCACTTGTTGATCCATTATGATTAATATATTGAAGTTGGTTAAACTTCAAATTTAAATTTTGAGGGAACTATTTGCTGTGCTGATCATTTATTTGATGAATTGCAGGTGATTCATTTCTGTACCAGGGCATTGAGAACAACATGTACTTCTTCACTCCCCGGTATCCCACCAAGGAGAACTCTCAGAGGGCTCGCCGAACCGCTGGCTGCGGTGTCTGGCTGGGCTGCGGCAAGGACAAACACATCAAGGTCGGGTCTCAGCTCATCGTGCACAAGACGCAACTCACCTTTGTGATCATCAAGGGGAAGGACAAGAAGGAGAAGATCAACACAGGCTGGATCATGCACGAGTTCCGGCTGCAATTAACCCCTTCTTCAGATCCAAACAAAGCCAAATTTGACGACCTGGTCCTCTGCAGGATTCACTTCAAGAAGAACAGCAACAACAACAAGTGTTGGGAATATGCAGGTTCTGTTGCAGATTATGGTGCCGCTTCTTTTACCCAACAGCAAGAAGAAGAGGAAGCAGAGGGAAGGTTGGTCAAAAGGAGACGATTTAAGGAAGATGGATTGATGGCTGGCAGTAATATCGAGACAAGGATCTCTGGGATTAATGTCTACACTAGTCAGTCAGCAGGGCAACCTGCAACACCACTGGAGGAACCACGAGAGCTTGCCTCCATGGCATCAGATGCTGTTTCTCTTGTAGAATCTGGTAGTATTTCTAAACAACAAGAAGAAGAAGAAGATGCAGATGCAGATTTTAATTATGCCCTTTCTCTTGAGCGACAACTAGTAGGAGTAGGAGAAGAAGAAGAGGAAGCAGTGGGAAGATTGACTGACAGTACTTATGAGATACAGACATCTGGGATTAATATCTACACTGAGTCATCGGGCCAACCTGCACCATCACTGTCTTCATCATTCTCCAGCATGCCAACATTGGTTTTGTCAGAGGAACCAATAGAGCCAGCCTTAATGTCATCAGATGTGACTTATGTTGTTGCTTCTGCAGTCAAAGAACCAAGAGAACCAGAACTAAAAAAAAGACTGATGGCTCTGGCTGACAATAGTACAGATTTGTCTTGTATTGCTGCTGCTGCAGTGGGAGAACGAGAACAAATAGAAACAGAAACAGAGAAAGGCTGCTTGAAAGAAGATGGAAAGTCGAGGAACGTGGGGTGGAAAACACTGAGTCTACTACCTGTTATTACCATATAATAATATTTTTCCTAGTAGTTAGGTAACATGGACATGATAGTCGTCAAGTAAATGTCACAAATGTCATCCCGTTGAGTTTTAGTGGCATAGTCCTAGTCAATGTCATATAGTGATCATGTAGGTTTATTACTAAAAACAAGTGAATCTTCATTACATGCAGGAATAAATAAATATACTACAGGTAGTACATGGAGGTAATTGATGAAACTATAAAATTTCTAAATACTAAAAAATGAGCTTAATCATTTAAATCACCTTTATAGCATAATTAAATAATTAGGTAAATTTGTGATACATTTATCACAAAAATTCTTGTTTAACTGAAAGAGGAAAAACACTTACTTGAGCTAGACCACAAATCCAAAGCACTGAAATATTTGGATCCCGATAAATCTGCATAAATTATTTTAATAGAAATTGCTAGGATATTTTTTTAAAAGAATGTTCTATTTTGGTGCATAAAGAGTTTTTAAATCTTGATTTATTAGCTTAAGGCTGGGAATATGGTCTTCTAGATTACATGAAATTAATAGATTTAATTTAACCAATTTTTTTTGTTGGGTTCTTAAAGGCTTTATAACATTAAATTTCTTAACGGGTCTGAATTTACCATTAGGGAAATCTGATTTTAAAGGAGGTAATCTGATTTAATTTATGTTATTCCTCTGAAAATTTTATCATAGAAAGTAGAAGTAATGTAGACTACTATTTATATTTTTTCTCTATTTTTAAATATTTTTAACTAATTATTTTAATTGTTTTTCTGCAGGTTAACGAGTCTGGATTTTTCTATTGGGTCAAGTTCTATCATGCGGGTATGGATCCAGAAGATGTAGCCCATACGGAGCTGGACTGGAAGCAAAACTTGTGGGCCTCTGCGATAACAGAATTAAATTTTTTTTCTCTGTTGTACAGCTGCACAGGGGGCTTGCCCCCTCCCGCGCAGTCCAGCCTGGCCAGGACAGGCCCGGGTCAGCCAGGCCAGGCCCGAGTCGGCCAGGCCAGCGCCAGGCCAGGCCCAGTGTGCTCTGGCCGGGCACTGCACAGACCCAGTTGGGTCTGTGTAGTGGCCGAGCTGCGACAATGTTTTTTTTAAAATTCCAAATTATAGAAATTTTAAAAAGTGTGTAACTTTAGATATGCATTTGTACACTCTCACATGTATTTTAGTTGGATTTTGAATTGGTTTTGATGTATTAAAAAAATTCATAGATGGCCATTGTATAGACATAATATTGAATAGACTATTTGTATCATATTAATTATGGAAAATAGATTTACTTGGATTTGATTTGTTCAAATCAAGGCTTTGTGGGGTATTAAAATAATGATCATGCAAAAATTATATTAGATAAGTTTTTAGGAACCATTAAATATATTGCAGTGAGTTCTGACATAAGGGCATAAATAAGTTGTGCAGCAGATTGTTGAAATTAATAAATTATTTTTTGGTTCTAATTTATTTTAAAAAACTGAAATTAAATTCACAATTTAGGTTACTTACTTGAGTTGTTCCTCCTTGCTTGCTCTTCAATCTCTGTACCTTGAAACTCCTTTTCGTTCACGATCCGCTTGAGGAGAAAAAGGAAGAAGGAAGTGGGGAGAGTTTAGATTTGTGTTTTCTCTTGAGGTAGAAGAAAAGAGAAAGAGTTTGAGTTTTTATATAGGTTATTAGAGATTTTAAATATCTGAATTTCAGTTAGGTTTAAATTGCTTGATTTAGTAGTTTAGATAAGGATTGAAGATTTCTAAAAATCTCAGGGAAATTTCGGTTTAGATTTGAAAATTATAGGTTGACTAGCTTATTAGATTCAAATGTAAATTCAAGTGCTTTTGAATTACACGCCATTGTGGCATTATGGTCTACTCTCTCCTCTCCCTTGCTGGGGACCCAAGTTTGATCCCCAGTGCCTGCATATAAATTACCCTTTTTTAATTTTTATTTTATTATTATTATTTTTTGGTAATACTCAAGTAATATGTTACAGTAATAGTGTGTGCTCTGATGATTAGGAATGCGACCCCTCTCTCCTTAGAGAAGAAAGATAGTATATACCTGACATGGATGCTGACGTGGAGGAGAAATTGATGGATTATTGTAACAGCACGATCTGTACGTACTAGATCTGTTGTAATGGCCATAATCACCGGCGTCGGTTGGTTGGGATTGCATGCCGCTGTCCATAACTGCCTGCACTTGAATGGGCAGTACATGTTATGAATATGGGGAAGGACGGAGTTGCATAAGTATCAGCAAAGATTAAAGAGAGCTTCAGGTTTAGAGCTCGAGCCTTCAGAACAGGACCGGTATAGGAGTGGAGGAGATCTAGATGTTGTGAGGACTTCGGAGGGGTAAAGACCTCGGTGAGATAGAGATTTTGAGAAGGTTGAATGCGGCTCTGGGCCGGAAACGTCTTCGAGAAGGGAAGAAAGGCAGCTCCAAAAAGACTGGATGTGGCGGGGGCCTCGGTGTGCACTCTGAGAGGTGTGAATGTCTTGAGGAAACTCCTCGATAATTTGGACATGTGTCATCATCTTAATACGGGTCAAATTTTGATCACTAAAAAAAAATAGACCCAGGCCTATAATATCACCACACCTACTCTGTTTTTTAATTTCTTTTATTTTTCTTCCTTTCTTTCCCATGTCATAGCTTATAACCCAGAACAATTGGTCTCCTGCATTTCTCTAAGTGGGTCACAAGAAAACTCTCCCCAATTGCTGGAGAGTTGCCTCCCCAGTTCCAAGCAAAAAGTATTTCAATTATACAAATCTTATATAAAAACATTTATATATTAAATCTAATATTTTGCAATAGAGAAAAATCATTTAAAATTTTAATTTCAAATGGCATCTTTTTTATTTTCCTTCCTTTTTTTAATTTCTTTTTTTGTTTATTTATTTTCCCCTTTCTTGCCCCCAGAGTAGCACACACGCTCAATTCGATTCCTCTCTTCATTCATCTCAGCCTCCAAAAAATTCTCATGGAGTCGTCTCGGGTTTCTTCCTCGCCCCGTGCTCCTTCTCAACATCCCCCACAACCGAAACCCCCCAAGAGACGCCGCGGCGGCGGTGCAGGAAGATGGGAACGACCCCAACATCACAACAAATCTGTGAGAGAATCAGAAAGAAGAAGAAGCTATCGCCCCAAGGCGCCTCATTTTCAAGAAGAAGAAGAAGAGGGGGTAATTATTTTGAAACCCAAGAGAGTCTCTTTATCTTCCTCCTCCTCTTCAATTACGATGGCTTCCTCCTATCACAACCGTGGCAAGCGGGCCGGTGGCGGTGACAATGGCTGCAAGGGCGGCGGCAGCCTTCAAGATCTCGCCTTTCCTCTTGCCATGTCCTTCGCTGCCATTGTCGCGCTGGTGAGTTGTTCACTGCTTAGGCTTTGTGGATTTTGGTGTCAATTGGGTTATTTTGATTCAAAAAGCTGGCGTCTTGATGCCTTGTGTCTTGTTTTTGACTTTCTGTCAAGTTGTTTGCCGATGTATATAAGGTTTAGTTATTTATTCCATTGTTTTTTTTTAAATTCAGTTGATCTTTTCTGTTTTAACGAATATGCGACAATGACTTAGACATTTAAGTCGGTTCCCACTCAAGGTTTAATTTGGCTCTTTTGTTCTTGTATTCGACAAGTTGACATCTTTACATTTAATCTAGAAACTAAATGACCAGAAATGCTATCATCACGGATTTCAACGCAACAGATTGGTGCTATCATCATGGATTCATGGTGTTTCATGTCTCATTGTATTGGTCTAGAGATTTTCTTGAGCTGATAATAATTTTCCACCTTAGCTGCTTTAGCTGATAAGCGCAAATAATGGGACATTTAGGTGACCATGATCGAAGTTTTACGTCCAGGCTCTCCTTGGCCATGGGAGGTAGTGTTGTGATCTTGGTGATGGAATTGTTGTGGCAGTGTTAGTTTTACCTTTACTCCCTTTAATATGGTTTTAGGCATTTGGGCAGGTAGTGTAAGGACAGTACTCTTAGGTACACTACTTTCACACACCTTCCCTACTCTACTTTGGATCTTGTATACTTCCTTGATCTTTCAAAGTTCTGTATAATTTTAAATATTTCTATCTTTGTTATCCAAATCTGTTATTACTTCTTGTAGCCTATTTTCCACCACTTATTCTTGTGTAGGTTACTGTTGTTGGAATCCAAGCAACAGAGAACAGCAGCACCAGAGAATAGTCACAAATCACACAAACAACTAAACAAAGGAAAGAAAGAGGGAACACAAGATTCCCATCGTACCCCATCATACTAGGATGTCTGAGTCAGCTGCATCATTTACATCACACATTCATGACTTGCATAAGAAGATCAACAATCAAATTCTGAAAAATAATGCATACTATAAAGCTTATGCAGATTTGCACAGGAAAGCACATGAGTTTAACGTAGGAGACTACGTGATGGTTCGGATTCAACCAGAACGGTATCCTCCGGGTACCGTGAAGAAATTGCACGCACGTAGTGCGGGACCATTCAAAATTTTGAAGAAAATTAATTCAAATGCATATGTGGTAGATCTCCCACTGGATTTTGGCATTAGTCCCTCTTTTAATATTGAAGATTTGATTGCTTATAAAGGGCCTAATTTTTCCCCTGATAATCCTTTATTGGATGAGCCTTCCCCTGTGCCACCTCCTGAGAGACCCTTATTACCTCCTCTTCCCCAAATACATCCAACCCATATGGCAGATCAAATTGATGAAATTATTGATGATCAGATTGTCTCTACTAGAGATGGTGGTTACCACAGATTTTTGGTTCGTTGGAAAGGACTACCTGATTCTGATAACACTTGGATTAATCGAGAGGAACTCCAACGGTTGGACCCTGATCGTCTGGAGCATTATGAAAGCCGTGGAGGTTCACGTTCGACAAAGTCGAGTTTTTCCCAACCCCGAGGGAATGATGGGGACATCTCTCCAGGATTGCGATTCTACACCAGGATGCGTCATCGCACACTTTCAGTTTGGTTCGATTAGGGCTAGGAAATTCAATTTAGCTATTTTTTCCTTTTATTGTAATTTTTATTTATTTGGCAGTTTCCTTTTAGTCCCATATCGGTTGTAATGGGATCTTTCTGTTGATGTAGGCCTATTTAAGGCCAAGACTGGTATTGTTATTGATAGTTTTGGAATGAATGAAAATTGCTTTTAAGCTTTGTAGCCTGTGTGCTTTGGGTGAGAAACCCTAGGGAGAGAATCCCGCCCGGTTCCCCATCAGATTGCCTTTTCAACTATTGGGAGAGCATATGCAACGATCATGTTAGTAGTGAACGAACTGGGCTTACGTGAATTTCTCTTGATTTTTCCAACTGCAATGGATTTTTGGACTATCCATAGCCTGTCCTTGATCCTCATCATTATCAGCCTCATGTTCGACTACATGATCATCTCCTTGTGTCACCAAGGTATGATCTCAAATGATACTAATCTTTCTAGAGACAGTGAAGTAGCATCACTCTCCACCTGCTGCAATATCATGCTAGTTATCTGACTCCACCTGCTGAGAGTTTGTAGACTTCACCATGGAAGCTTAATCAAATGTGATGTCTCGTAAGATAAATTTTTTGTCATCTGGATCTCAAATTTTATAGCCTTTTACTTTTTTCTTCAATATTATGAATACACCTTTTCTCGTCCTTGGGCCCAACTTGTCTTTCTTGACATGATAGTAGGTCAGACACTCAAATACCCATAGCGAATTATAATCCTGAGCTACTTTCTCTGACCAAACGTCTAAAGGAGTTTTACCTTTTATTGCAGACGAAGGTAACCTGTTAATAAGATAGCAAACATACGCCAATTCTTAAGCCCAAAAAAATTTCAATATGTCAGTGTTGGATAACATGCAACAGACCTTCTTTAGCAAAGTCTTATTCATCCTTTCAGCCACCCTATTTTGTTACGACGTTTCTCTTATTGTGAAGTGCCTTTCTATGCCCTCATTACGACATAGCTGTAGGAAAGGATCGCTTGTATACTCTCCTCTGTTATCTGAACGGAGTATCTTGATCTTCCTTCTCGTAATCTTCTCCATGTTCTTCTTTTACTCCACAAACAACTCCAGAACTTTCCTTTGTGCTCATGGTATTTACCCAACATCGCCTAGAGTAATCATCTATAAAAGACACCAAATAATGATTATCTCCAATAGATGTCGTCTTGGTAGGTCCTTAGACATATGTGTGAATATAATTCAGAATCTCCTCGGTGCAATGAGTTGTGATGCCAAATCTCACCTTGGTCTTCTTTCCGATGATGTAATGTTCACAAAATTCTAATTTGCAGGTAATGCACCTTTCAATAAACCTTGCTTTGCAAGCGCTTTTTCTCCTGCATGTCCGAGTCTCATATGTCAGAGTTGGGTGCAATCATTATCTGAATTTGTAAAAGTCGTCACTTGCCCTGTAACCATACTACCCTTAAAGTAGTAAAGGCTATTACATCAGACGCCCTTCAAAACAACCATCGAGCCTTTAATCATGTTGAGAACTCAATCTCTAATAGATACTGCAAGACCCAATGCTTTCAAGATATCAGTAGAGATAAGATTCTTTTTCAGTTGAGGTACATATCTCATATCCTTCAATTCCTGCACCATCCCATCAAACATCTTGATCAAGATAGTACCCATCTCTTCTATGCGACATGGACGATTATCACCCATGACAATAGAACAATCATCTAGTTTCTCAAAACTAAAAAATAAATTCTTGTTGGGACACACATGATAGTAGCTCTTGTATCAATCATCCACTCAAAATTACCTGAGTAACTTATGGTAGGAGTAGTGCCTGAGAATGAAAATACAGATGAGTCTGAGTCCGATCCATCTACCTGTGAAGTACAACCCGATTGGGTATTGATCACCGTGTAAGATTTACCTCGGTCTTTGACTCCTTACCCTTATTCTTATCCTTGATCCTTGGACAATCAACCTTCCAGTATCCTAACTCTTTGCAGAAGGCACACTGGTTCTTTTTCAGATCTCTGAACCCTAGTCTGGACTTTGATCTCTTGTAAATGCCTTTGTCCTTCTGATTGGAACCCCTGCCTCTTACTATTAATGCCTCTGCTGATGTACTACTGAAAGAAGATTGCTTATTCTCCTCACTTCATAATTTACAAGAGCAGCTGACACATCATTATAATTAAGTGATTGTTTCTCATTAATTAAGGTAAAGACGACTGTCTTATACTCTTCATGAGGAAGAGAATTCAGAAGAATTAATGCTTTTTTCTTTTTTTTTCGATATCCACATCCACATTAACTAAATCTAAAAAAAATTTTTGTAGTTGTTCATGTGCTCAGCAATAGAGAGCCCCTTCTTCAACTGAAAGTGATAAATCTTCGTTTTTAAATGTAGTCGAGACTTGATACTCTTTGTCAGATATTTATTCTCGAGAATCTCTCACATATTCATTGCAGACATAAGACATACAACACATGGTATTTGATATCTTGTGTCAAATAAGACCTTATAAGACCACACGCCATCTATTCATATTGTCTCAATCCTTTTTAGAAGTCTCTTTCGGCCTTTCTTTCAATCGTAGAGTGTCTTTAAGGTTTGATGCGGTCAGTGCATCCATCACCTCATAACTTCACATCCCAAAATTGTTCGTATCATTAAACTGTACCACCATCAATCTTCATCGGATGTGGGTTCACGGATTTTACCGTGGATTGACTTTCTCTGGCCATTTTCTTAAAAATTTCTCAGCACAATGCGGAAAATGATTAGTGAAAACAAATTCAAATAGGAAAGATCAGATCTTTACCTCCGAATGAAACTGTAGACAATTTTCTAGTCGATTTGTTCCACCTGAATGAAAACTCTCCGTCGAACCTGAAAAGCTCTAATATCACTTGTTGGAATCCATGCAATAGAGAACAGCAACACCAGAGAATAGTCACCAATCAAACGAACAAGTAACCAAAGGAAAGAAAGAGAGAATATAAGATTTAACGAGACGCAATTTGCCTACATCCTCGAGATTGAAGGGGAGAGAGTTCTTATTGAATCAATCAATTATAGATTACAAATATTAGGGACAATACTCCTCTTTATATAGCCAAATAAGCCACGAAGAAAAGAAAACCAAAACCACTGAAATCAGATCAGATCGAATTCAGAATTAGATTTAGAAACAACTCTGCAACCGCCTTAGTCGACTATAAGTCGACTAATCAATGTTATTAGTCGACTATGAAATATCCTAGTCGACTAGTCTATAGTAAAATAGAAACTCCAACTTTCTGTATGTTCTGCAGTCAACTCTATAAGTCGACTTATAAACTTACAAGTTGACTAATCATGTTCCCACCTGTGCAATCCAACTTCGATACGACTGATTCGCTCTCGTATTCGACACCATTGATTGCATCTATCTTTGGCTAAACTCCAATGGGGTTAAAAACGCTATCAACAAGATTTTACCCACTCTCCCCACAACTGTTGTGATCTTGAGGACAAGCGCAATGAAAGCTCAACATTGCCTTACTTATAATGGTTGTTAGGGGTTTATTGGTATGTCGGATCTTGGGGTTCTGCAAAGATTTTAAATTTCCTATTTGCACAACTTATGCTGGTTCTAAAACGATATATTTGAATTTCAAAATTTTAAATTAAGATGTGTACTTTAAAAGAAGTTTAGCAGCAGACTGTTAATGGAATAAAGAAATTGGATGAAGATGAAAGGATCCACAAATACAACCATTAAACTCAAACCTCAGTTCTATCAAAGCAACTCAATTCATTTATTTTCAATCATCAAACGAAGCTGTTCTGTGATTACCCAAACTCTTAAATATTAAACTCCTCTAATTAAAAAAATTAACACCAAATCTCAAAAAATCTTAATCAAACTCTATCTTAGAGCATAAATGAACATAAAAGTCAAATCTGAAGTAAATCTCCTAATCAAATCTTAATCTGTTAACTTGCAAAGGATAAAGCAAATGTGGTATGAAAGTAATCAGATCTAAATCAAATCATGTTCAATTTGGATAAGATCTGCACTGAAGATTTACTTACATCTCTTCTCTAATTACTTTTCTCGATTGTTATACGTATTATTCATTTCTTTTTCCAAATATAGGCAAGAGGCAAGGGTTTATCCGCTATGTGACCATTTGTTGTCTGCCATATTGCTAGTCCATGAAGCTTTTGTTGAGCTTAACAAACAAGTAACACAGAGAGAGAAGAAGGAAAAAGATTGAATGAAAGAAAACAGAAAGTTCATTTAGTGGAAACTAACGGACAAGAAATAACCAAGTTTAGCTTGACATGCCAATTTTTGATATCCTGTGAAGGCTTGGAGAGATTCAAGAACAAGGTGGAAAGGAATCTTCAACTCAAATGAGTCTACCAGTGTGATTGAGGTAGGTGCGGGGAAGTTGATGGAAGGCTATCATTGATAACTCACATTTTAAGTACCATAAGGCATGCGATAGATCAACTCAGATCCAACTTGTTTCTCAATATGTGTTCAGAAGTTAAATTATCATTATATTATCTGCATTGGAATTTGACCTAAAAAAATTATATTAAAATTTGAATTATTCCATTGTAAGTATGATAATACTATTATGTTTGACATATAATCAAATTTATGTTACCTATTAATCTATTATTAAGGTTTTAGTACATTTTTTTGGCTTTCCATTGAACAACTCCATCTTCTTGCCTCAAGATCAACTAAAACTCATTGGTGGGCAAATGACTTTGAATTGGAAAAAAAAAATGTCAACTTGTGGATGCATGTTCACTTTTGAAGTGATATTCTCTTCCAATGTAACCATGAGATGGAATGTATTTCAGTTTTTGACTATTTAGCTTATGCTACGCGGCAAAGGACCAATGGCAATTTCTTAGAATAGTCTATGTCATGTTCCCTCCTATTCCTAGTTAGAAAACTTGCTCCTTGCTTGAATGAATTTAATTGCAGGACCAATGAGAGTTGCCTAAGTCACTTATTCATGTCTTCCAACTTGTTTTCGAAGAATCATGTGAAAGCACCTTTGGTGACATCCAAAATATTGCCACCGGCCATCTACTTTTCACTTAAAATGCTACATTTGTCTGTCCTTAAAAGAGTTAACTCTAGTGTCTAGCACACTTGTGATGTTGGGGAGGTGACTCCATTATTCTAAGACTAACCTATGTCTATCACTTATCAGTCAACATAAATTCATGAACTAGGTGTTACGTATAAGATTTGGTTTTTGTAAAGAACTAACAGGTTTATGTCTTTCTGTGGCTTCCATTTCCTCTACATCTTTCTTCTTTCCCCTTCACTATATATGTGGTTTTATAACAAAGGTTGTAGCTGTAACTAGTGACAATGATTAGGGTAATAGTATTACCCTTAGTGTGGCCTTAAATGTCTAACGCTTGTCATTGACCTAGTGGGTAAGTTAGAAACTACAACTATCCCATCTTAATTGGTAAAGGTAAAGTTCCTTTACCTTATAAGGTAAAAGGACGGCTAAAACACCTAAACATTAAATATTGTCTTATTTTATGGAAAATACCTTAAAGTTTCTCTGATATTTAAGTTTAATACTTTTACTATTTTACTCATGTTTAATACCCTTATATTTTTTCCTCATGATTAATACTTGTAACTTTTCTTCCTTTTTCGGGTGTAGTACGATGATAAAGTTAAAATGCCCAAATTACTCCTTGCTTCTTCCTAAATTATAGGTAGAAAATCCTAATAATAGATAAAGTGGGTGGTGACACTCATGGAGGCGGTGATGATAACAGATGAGGTGGCGTTGCTACAGGAGGATGGTAATGTTGGTGTTAGTGGAGGAAGCTAACATCATTTATTCAATTGGGTTTAATTGGGCTTTAGGATTATAGACGTGATGGAGGTGGTTGAGCTTTTGAAGGAGGAAGATGAACTAGGTAAAGGTTGTACACAAGGAGGAAGAGGAGGCGGCGTTAATAGAGGTGGGAGAGGAAATATGTTTACCTTTTTTTTATTAGGGTCTTGCGAAAGTGAAAATGAAGAAGTTGGAGGGGAAAAAGAGATATATAGAATGGTGATAGGGAGAAAAAAGTAGTGTTATAAATTAGGAGGAAGAGGAGGAGGTGGTAGTGTTAATAGAGGTGGGAGAGGAAATAAGTTCACTTTTTTATATTAGGGTCTTGCAAAATGGAAAATGAAGATGGAGGGGTAAAAATAGAGAAATATAGAATGGTGATGAGGAGGAAAATATAGTGTTAGTGGAGATGAAGGCGGTGATGATAGTGAATGAGATGGCAGTGCTAGTGGAGGATGGTGGTGGTGTTAGCGGAGGAATTTAACATCTATCCAATTGGGTTTGATTAGGCTTTAAGATTATAGATATGATGGGGGTGGTTGAGCTATTGAAGGAGGAAGAGGAACTTGGGGGGGAAGTGGCTTTTATTTGATTAGGATTAGGTTTGGTGAAAAGAAGATGAAATTAGAGGAAAAAGAGAATAAAAGGGTCATTGAATTGCAATTGTGTGGCAAAAATATCTAATTAATTTACAAGGTATTGATCTATAGAGTCAAAAAAAATCTAAGGTATTACAATAGGAAAAAAACCATTACAAGGTTTTGAACTTAAATATCAATGAAACATTGAGGTATGTTGAATCATGTAAGCATTAAATATTTTTAAAAAACCATTGACTTTTTGCCTAAAACGCAACCATGAACTTTATCAAGTTGCCTCAGTCCAAATTTCATATATAATTCAAAGTTCTTAAACATACACTGTATGAGAGGAGTCATCTTAGATCTCTTGTCAAGAAACTCTAATAGCATTTTCCCTAGGTTTGGAACAGACGCACAACTAAAAGAGATAATGATGCTTTAAGAAAAAGTAAAACTGAATATCTAATGATATAGAAAATAATGTATTTTATAAGAGTAAACTTTTTATGTTACTTATCGTTATTATTATTTATATATCCAAATCCAAATAAATAAACAGGTAAATGGATAGGTATAATAAACATCTCATCTTTACCCTACCCATTTAGATAAAAGGAAAGAGAAACCTTACCCTTCTCCTACACATTTAGTAAAAGGCAAAGACCATTGCCAACACCAGCTCTAGCAGTCAGCTAGCAAAGTTAGAGGAAGAACTAAAAGATGACAACCTATCTTCAAATAGAAAGATGACAACCTATCTATACTCCTAATTCCAGTAATAATGAGCTATGAAGCACGAGCACTTCATAGTGAGTACTGTATTCGTATCTGTCACCGATATTTGCAAGAAACGTACTAGACACTCTGATTCGTGTCAGATTTTAAACAACCATAAATCACTTGTCGGCATCGTGTCCAACGCCATAAATTTAAAGATCATGTATTAGATATCTAAAAGTCACATATTGCTTAAATAAACATGAAAAAATTATCGTTCTGACAAAAGCAAATATGTTAGTAGAATTTACGCATATCACGAACTAAGTGAGGTATTAGTTAGATTATTTTTTTATTTTGTTTGTTACTTTATAGAAGCTATAAATGTGAATTATTTAGATTTTATTTTGTTTTTCATCTTACTTTTAATAAAACTAATTACTCATATTTGATTATTTTTTGATAAGTTGGTTATTCATTATTCTACTCATATAGGTAGAATTGTGTAGAAATATCTACTTTAAGGAGTACCGTTGAAAAAGTTGAAGACAATGTACCTCTTTGGAAGAACGAAAGAAAATCAAAAAATTAGGAAAGGGGGAGGAAATTTATCTATGTATAATAATAATAATTAAAATATTGCTTGTCGTGTCTTTGTATCCTTTTCTTTTTGGATTTTACCGTGTCTCATGTCCGTGTTGTGTCTGACACCCGTGTTCCTATCCGTGCTACATAGATAAAAAAGTCAGTGGTTTGAAAAATGCTTATAAGGATGTTTTGATGATTTTAGGTACTATTGGGGATTAATGGATCAAGAGATCAGATACCTGTGGACCGACTTTCCCTGGTATGTTATCCAAATTCGCATGTTTTCCATATAACTACAATATGATTCTGAGAGTTTTCTAAATTAGTTTGAGTTTGTATTATGTGATGCAGATCTGGACATCAGCAGTAAAAAAAACTTTGGCAAATGTATGTTTTATTTTCCTGTACTTGCTTCCTGTTTTCTCTTCATGGAGGTCTTAATGTAAATATTGCAATTCTTTCTTTGCCCTTTGTTTTCTTTGACTAGGTATATAAAAACAGGTTTGACTGTTTCCTGCTGAACTTTGAGAAATCATTTGACAGCACATTGAGGACATTGCAGTTAATGAATGAAGCATCGGTTGCTAGACATAGAAATAGATCAACCCAAGTCCCAATTGATGAACAAGGAAATAGAAAAGTCAGTGAACCATCTACTGTTGGGAAGGAAACATTAATTTAAATTTGTTCCCGAGCAGCAGCAGTGGTGAATTTTCACAAAGCAATCATGAATTCTTTAGTAATGCTGTTGAAAAATCTGAAGAAATTCCATCATTGACTACCGTGAGGAATCAGATTGTCCTTCATGGACAGATGAATCAACAACTGGCCTCCGCTTCTCATAGTTTTGTTGGGGCGGGATTTAGTAAATCCATTTTGAGTACCTTTGATAAATCTGTTATGGAGCAGACTCGCTCTAATGACCTAAAGGCATTTGAGATAGGTCTGATCAGGAGAAAGTTACAGCTGAAAGAATCACAGTTGGCTTTAAGCTCCTATGCAAATATGCTAGAGAAGATAAAGGTATCTATGGGCATTTCAAAGGCTTTTTTCAAAGAAGAGAAGCTGAGAAATCAAATGCTGGATACTAGGCATGCGGAGTTTCTAAGGAGGTGTATAGACCTTCTCGTCTCTGGTTTGATTATCATGTCTGGTTGTCTAGGTTATGGGACATACATCTTTTCATACCAGCGTATCATGGACGCAACATTGTCTTGCTCGGATATTCCCAAGGTTTGTCTTGTTGCATGTATTAATAATCTAAACTTGTTATAGTAATAAATGCTATTATCCTTGTTTTTTATGCATCTCCAGAGGTTCTTGCTACTAATTGTTTCAATAATATCCCTCTTAGGGGTCTAAGTCCCGGTGGATTCCAAATCCAATGGCATCATTCAACTCAGGCTGGTATATGCTCAGATGCCATGTTGTAGCTTTGACACGCATGTTCTTTGGTTTAGCGATGATTATGGGCATTGCTTATTCTGTATTCCAGCGTACAGCCATGTCTACACCAACAACAATGCCTGTAACCTTCATTCTCCTGTTGGGATTTCTCTGTGGCATTGCTGGAAAGTTGTGTGTGGACACATTGGGTGGGAGTGGGTTTCACTGGCTTTTGTATTGGGAGTCTCTCTGCTTGCTTCATTTCTTTGCCAATGTCTTCCCGTCTGCTCTGTATCAGATTCTTTATGGTCCTATATCTGTGTCTCAAATTAAGGAAGGAGGCAGACTTGCACCGTACTGGCTTAGGCGTTTTATGTTCAATTTCATCCTCTCGGTTCTTTGTCCTGCATTGTGCGGTTTGTTGCCATTTGCGTCTCTGGGTGCCTGGAAGGTGCACTTCACTGAAAAACTAATTCATTTGATTATTGGGGTTCCTAATTTATCATGAAAAGGAGGGACCCATATGTAAACACCTTTGGAGCTTGGGAGTTGAGAATCAAGAGAGGAACTGATGCATGTAACATTATGATCTACAGAAAGGTGGCAACTTCAGTTGGGTTTATTGACATTTGACAACTGCGAGAGGCAGCAGTTGAGATTCTATAAATTCTAATTTATCAGATACAAATGTATTTAAGAGGTAGCGTGATGATGCTTATGGCAACTTATGCGTGTAACATTATGAGCTACAAGAAGGAACTGGTTCCTTTTGTATTTATTGCCATTTGACCACCGCAAGAGGCAGCAGGCAAGAGCCTTCTTTAAATTCTTAATTATAAGAAGCAGATGTGTTTTAGGGGTCAGTTTGATGATGCTTATGGCAAATATTGGACATTCTTATAACTGTCTTCTAGATTGCCCCTCAAGGATTTTGATGAATAAGCAATGGCCATGAGCAATGAGGAGAGGTGAGCTTGTGGAACACACTGATTTGTATTTGTGTTGTAATATATGTTCAATGTTGGTCATATGAAATAGTTCCCAAGATATAATTTTTTGAATGGAGATGTTTGCATGCTATGTTTTTCTTCCTCTGTTTTACTAAGGGCTAGATTTTCGCGCTCGCGGAATGTTTTACTGCTGGGATGCAACTAGTTCCCCATTTTAGATAGGGCTCTCCTTTTCTTACATTTTTATCCTGTTGCAGGGTTTTGAGAACGACTAATGAGTTTATGGTTTCTTCCTTTTTATTTAAATCAATTTTTAATCTTTTCTCGTAGTGGTTCTGCAATCACAAGAGATGCAGAAAAAAGATGCTTAATTGGCATCTTTTGATCCATATATTGATGGAAATCTGTTTTGGTGACCTATCATACAAAAGTTCGCATTTGAACCGGTAAATTATGTCTCTTGTTTTTCCTGATCTTTTGCTTGTTTTCTTTTATGAGGTTGAGTTACAATTCTGCGAGCCACTGGCTTCTGGGAGATCTTGTTTTGGGAGTTGAAATTGTTTTTCCCTCTCAGATTTTCACTTGATGGTTTTCCTGGAACTTGGTTGATTTTTATTTGACAAATATGTTATTATTTGCTCTACAGTTTTTGGTGAGATGATTCATAAATCAAAAAAGGTAGTGAGGAGGTAGATTGCAGATATCTTCAATCCTTCTTCTTCCTTGAGACTGGATTGAGAAAGCATATATAAGAACTAGAATCTGCTTAACGTCTACCTTTATTTCAGCATTTTGCTTTTATTTCAGCTTTTTGCTTTAGAGTTTGAACCTTTCTTGGAGTGCATTTTGGATAC
Organism: Agave tequilana; assembly: GCA_038442645.1. Lineage (NCBI taxonomy): Eukaryota > Viridiplantae > Streptophyta > Magnoliopsida > Asparagales > Asparagaceae > Agave > Agave tequilana. The sequence continues at coordinate 67,349 of JAVJIF010011162.1, read as the reverse complement.
AGTCAATTTATTACAAATTTGAAGTTTTACATCATCTCTTTTATTTGTTTTTCAGTATCAGACGGCACTGCAAGAAGGATCAGGAAAAGGCGACTGAATTTCTTACCAGGATATCTGTCACGAATATAATCTCTCTGTTTCTTAGTTCTTGAGTTTCTTGTGTTTTCATCAATGAAGTTAAGTCTATATTGGCTCTGTAAACCATACAGTTTCATGGTTTAGCACTTGGTGGATTGGTACCCAGTTTTTAGCATCTTTCTACCATTCTCATGTATATTGTGCATAGTTCTTCCAAATTTTTAAGTAGACTACATATGATTGCTTTCCCTTCCATCTCTATTACTTACTCTTGATCCTTCGTCTTAGCTGGTTCCCAGGTAGGCCTGTCAATGGGTCGGGTCTGGACCCGAACCCAACCCAGACCCGACCTGTTTAGGAAGCTATGGCTAGTGTTGTTCTAGACCCGTACTGTAGGATATTTAACTAAATTAAAACATGCAATAAATATAATTCCTTGAATTCAATAAATTACTTGTCCTAAGCATGCAACTAAAATAAAGAATTAAAAGAAAGCAAAAGCTGGCCTGGGGTGACGTAGTCGTGCAGACGCACTGCCCTAGAAGAAAGACGGCCGGTCTCTCGTCCGGACCTTGAACGTGGCCTCCTCTCCTAGCGGTAAAAACTCCCCCGGTAGTACACCAGCACCCAACTCAGTACGATGAGTCAGGCCTCTGCTCAGATGGAAATTCGTTGCCCGTAAGTGGAAAAAGATCGTCGAGAAAACAGCAAAATCCGATCGCAAGAACACAATGTGTAAGAAATTTGTGGGAGAAAGAGAGTAGTTTGATTTCTGTTTCATGTCAAAGATACGTGCAGAACTAGGGTATTTATAACCCTCTGCAGATCTTTCTGTTTGAAACAGCCCCAGAGAATCTGCGATCATGCGCGAGTGGTTACAACGTGCAGATCCGATTCTCTTGAACGGGTCCAACTATTCCCGAAAAATCTCAACAGAATTTTAAATAAAAATAAAAAATAAAAACCCAACAAAAATGTAGCAGGTCCAACAAGCCCCTAAATCGAACTGCATTCGTGTCCGCAGGTCGTGGGCGCGCGCCACCCGCACCCGGCCCGGTTCGGTTCGGCGCGTGTGCGCGCGTGTGGGGATGTGGCCCATGGCCCAACACTCATAACAATAGGCATGGGAAGAGTTGGTATATATACTACCTAACCTCCCATCTCCTATCCAATGTGGGACTAAAACCAAAGGCAAATAAGAGGGAAACTCAAGTTTTTCCCTCCAACTCAAAACACATCCAACAATCCCCCCCAAAACTTGAGTTTCAGAGAGGATAAAACAAATCAATAATAAATGACAATCAAATCACCAGATCATAAAACACGAGTGAAATCGGGCAACATCATACTGTGAATTCGGGACAGGTGGACTATGCCTGGAACCTTCCTTAGTGAATTCATCGCCATCTGAGAGACATAGTGAACTACGCCTGGAACTAGCCTCTTTTACCAGATATTGATAGAATACACACACAGTAAGTCTCCATCTATTGAGCGAGCGGGTTGAGCGTTAAAGGCCATGCTCACAATAACCGACTCATGAGAGTTTCTAGGGTCAGCCCTGCCCCCCCAACCGCGGCCATCACGGTTCCTCTCACGTAGGTAAGTCCTCCAAGGGTAAAACAGCTGGATAGTATACCCTCCACACTACATGCGTTGGACTTATTAAGAGTTAAACTCATCCTTACCTAGCTGTATTATAAGAGAATCGTCACCATAGAGAAGGGGTAGTAGCTACAATGCTACATACATGATATAAACATATCCGGGTCGATGCTCCACACAAGTATCACCAGTCCAGCTTGTTCCTACCACATTGAACCTCTTTCATGGATTCAACTCCCAATCAAGTAGGTTGGGTTCCCGCTGTCGGTGAACTCTACTATGGGCTTAACCCCATCTCCCTCGATGATTCTAGGACCACACTCCTAGAAAGACCCTTAGTCAATGGGTCAGCAATATTCTTCTCGGACTTTACAAAGTCCAGAAGCACAACTTTGCCCAATAGACGCTGAACAGACTTAAGTCTGATTTGAATATGTCTGTTCATCTTCTTATTGGTATTATCTTGCTTTAGAATCTCAATGGTGGATCTTGAATCAGTATGAACTGAGATTGGAAGTATGGGTTTAGGCACGATAGAGAATTCAGATAAAAGATCCTTTAACCATTCAGCTTCAGAGCAAGTTGTATCCAGAGCAATGAGCTCGGACTCCATGGTGCTCCTGGCAATCACTGTTTGTTTGCAGGATTTCCAGGACACAGCAGCACCACCGAACATGAATACATATCCGGTAGTAGACTTAACACTGTTAGAATCAGTGACCCAGTTGGCATCACTATAACCTTCCATAACATCAGGATATCCAGTGTAAGTCAGACAATAGCCAATTGTGCCTTTAAGATATCTGAAAACTCTCTCTAGTGCAGTCCAGTGTTCTCTACTAGGGTTACTAGTATATCTACTCAATCTACCTACTGCATAAGAGATGTCAGGCCTAGTCCTGTTGGAAATGTAGAGAAGTGATCCTATTAATTGAGAGTATTTCAGTTGAGACACAGGCTCACCCGTGTTTTTCTTCAAAGCAATTGAAGAATCATAGGGTGTAGAAATTGGTTTAGAGTTATAAAAATCAAATTTATGAAGCATTCTTTCAATGCTATGAGCTAAACTCAAAGAAATTCCATTAGAGGTTTTGGATATTTTCATTCCCAATATCATATCAGCAGGACCTAGATCCTTCATATCAAAGTTTTGGGAAAGATAATCTTTACTCTTTGGATTGCATCATGAGAAGTTCCAAGGATAAGAATATCATCTACATATAGACAAAGGATAATATACTCATTGTCAAAGTTCTTAGAATATATGCACTTGTCATGTTCATGGACAGTGAATCCAAATTGTGCAATAACTTTGTTAAACTTTTGATGCCATTGTTTAGGTGCTTGTTCAAGTCCATACAATGACTTCACAAGTTTGCACACTTTATTTTCTTGTCCCTTGGCAATGAATCCTTCTGGTTGGTCCATATAGATTTCTTCTTCAAGATCGCCATTCAGGAAAGCAGTCTTGACATCCATTTGGTGAATGAACATGTTATGAATTGATGCAAGTGCTAGAAGGATTCTGATAGAGGAGATCCTGGCAACAGGAGAATATGTGTCAAAGAAGTCAATACCCTTTTGTTGGGTGAAACCCTTGGCAACTAATCTGGCTTTGTATTTGTCGACAGTGCCATCGGGTCGGAGTTTCTTCTTGAAGATCCATTTACAACCTACAGGTTTGCATCCTGGAGGAAGATCAGTGAGAATCCAAGTGTTATTCTCCATTATGGACTTGATCTCACTGTCAATGGCTTCTTCCCAGAAAGGAGATTCGGAAGAATCCATTGCCTCCTTGAAGGAACTAGGATCACCTTCCACAAGATAGGTAAAGAAATCTTCACCGAAAGATGTAAGAGTTCTTGTTCTTTTGCTCCTTCTAGGTTCAGAATTAGTTACGGAAGGAGAACTAGAAGAAGGGATATCAGAGGTAGAAGGAGTGCAAGAAGGATCACTAGGAATTCTAGACTTGAAAGGAAAGATATTTTCAAAGTAAACAGCATCCCTAGCTTCAATGATGGTGTTGTTGGATATTTCACTGATCTCAGAGTTAACCACTAGAAATCGGTTAACATTGCTATCTAGTGCATACCCGATGAAGATAGCATCAACAGTCTTGGGGCCTATTTTCTTTTTCTTCGGTTCCGGTATTGAAACCTTAGCCAGGCAACCCCAAACTTTGAAGAATTGAATATTAGGAGTTCTCCCTTTCCAATGTTCATATGGAGTAACGTCGGAGTCTCTTTGGGGAACCCTATTGAGTATAAAACAGGCAGAAAGGAGAGCTTCACCCCAAAGATTTTCAGGTGCACCTGAGCTGAATAACATGCAATTCACCATGTCCATCAGTGTTCTGTTTTTCCTTTCAGCTACACCGTTGGATTGAGGTGTGTAGGGAGCAGTTACCTCATGAATAATGCCGTGTTCTTGGCAGAATTCTGTCATATCATTTGAGGTATACTCCCCCCACGATCAGATCTTAGAATTTTGATCTTCTTTTCGCGTTGGTTCTCAGCTTCGGCTTTATACACCTTAAACCGATCGAGGACTTCATCCTTAAATTTGAGAAGATAGGTGTGACAGAATTTGGAGTAGTCATCAATGAATGTCACAAAGTATCTTCTACCGCCTCGGGTGAGAACTCTGTTCGAGTCACACACATCACTATGAATAAGTTCGAGGGGTTCAGATGTCCTTGTGATAGAAGGAAATGATTTTCGGGTATTCTTACCCTGAACACAGATTTCACATCTAGAAGATGTGTCAAAAGAAGATTTAGGAATGAGATTCAAGTTAATCATTTTCTTGATAGAATTGAAGTTGACATGTCCCAGTCTTCCATGCCAGATATCACAAGACTCAATGTTCAAAGCAACAGGATTAGAAACTTTATTATCAGAAGAATTTATTACATTGAGACGAAAAAGGCCATCACAAACAAAACCTTTTCCAATGAAGATATTAGACTTGGAGATTACAAATTTATTGGATTCCTTGACAATCCTATAGCCAGCTCTAAGAAGTAAAGACTCGCTGATCAGATTTCTCCGAAGTGTGGGTACATGCAGGACGCCTTGAAGAGTCAGAATTTTCCCTGAGGTCATTCTGAGATCAATACGTCCAGTTCCCTTTATCTCTCTAGTGGAGTCATTTGCTAGGCTCACGCTTCCTCCACGTTGTTCCTGATAGGATTTAAACTAGGAGCGATCAGTACAGATGTGAATATTGGCTCCTGAGTCTAACCACCAGTCCGAGGAGAAGGTGATAGAGTTGACAATTGGAAGAGAAGAATCTAACCTAAAAGAGTTGGAGTCCAGTTCCACCATGTTGACCTTGTGCCCGCCATTTCCTCCATTTCCTCTTGGTTGAGCTTTGACAGGTTCTTTCTTCCGGTTGAAACATTGAGGCGCCATGTGATTCGTTCTTCCGCAGACGTAGCAGAATCTTCCATCAGTCTTCTGGCCAAAGGTTTTGGGTTTGAAGGAGGAAAATTGAGAAGGTTTGAAAGAAGAAGAATTTGCATGGGGAGAAGAATGAAAATGATTGGGTTTTTTGAACTTTTTGCCCTTAGGATTCATAAATTTTCGCTTTGGCTTATCTTCCACCAAGTTCACTTTAGCTTTCATTTCTGACTTGGTTTTAGAGTTTTGCCTATGCTGATCTTCTATGCGAATCACTTTTAGGGCTTGAACAAGAGTTAGGTCACCTTGCTTGTGACGGAGGTCTCCAGCAAAGGTTGATCAGGAAGGAGGGAGTTTGTCAATAAGAAAAGACACCTTGTAATCATCGGAGAATTGATTTCCTTTCGATTGAAGGTGTCGGATATAGTCTTGAAATTCATGAAGTTGATCATTGATAGGTTTACTATCGGTTATCATGAATTTATTGAAGGAGGAGGAGGTGAATCTTTCGATTCCAGCATCATCGAGGCCATATTCATCCTCGAGAGCTGTCCATAGTTCTTTAGCACTCTTATATTCATAATAAATATCATATAGACTATCAGAGAGTGCACTAAGAATTCTATGGAGATAATGGTGGTCTATTTCCTCAGGTTTCAAATAGATGTAGGAGGAAGGAGTTGTAGGAGGAGTTTCAACAGGAGAAGATCCAACAGATGAAGGTTTAGGAGAAGGTGCAGGAATGGAGTCATCTATGGCTGATATGAGACCTAAAGTGGTTAACCAGTACTTCATCTGGTTTGCCCATCTCTTAAAGTATGTGCCGGAGAATTTCTCCGGTTTGACACCCTTGGAATGATCAGGGTTGGCCATAGTGACGGGATGTGCTACCTGAATTCTGTATTTCAAAATTATTTTGATAATGTCAGAATTTAGTTTATGTTGGTAGCTTTTAAATTAGGGTTTGCAGAATAAAATAGTGTATAGTCTTTCTTTAATTATGTGCCAAATAATTCAAGTAAAATATAACAAGATACAAGATATAAACTTGTCCTTTTAATTTCCTAATTCGAAATTATAACAATAATAATTTCTAAAGGTTATTTCAATTTTTAAACTAATATACTTCTAAATTTCTAATCAATAAGTCCAATTAAAATTTTAGAAATGAACTAGCAGGAATTAATTAACAAAAGGCAATTAAACTATGCAATTATAAACTAGAAGGGATTAGATAATTGCAAGAATTTAGACAATTCTATTTTAGTTAATTAATATAGCAGAAATAAACAATTAATTAACTAATGAATGTATGTAAAATCTTGTAATATGAGTTTATAAATATGACAAGATTTAAATAATTTAAATTATCTTATAAAAGATTTTCTTTTGTAACAAAAAATTAATAAGATGTTGTAATGAAAACAAATGATTAAAGTTTGTAATGAAAAGAATTTGGTCTTATAATAATTACTAAATATAAAGTTGTAAAGAATAAAGTTATTCAGATTTTCTTGGATCTTATATTGAAATATTTGGCCTTATAATAATTAGAACAAATAGATTTTGTTTTGCAAAAATAAAAGAGATTAAAATTAGATCAGATTTAAGGAATCTTACAATAGGATAACTTAGAACAGTATGTTAAGATAAGATCTAATTAGTTTGGAAAGATTTAATATAATAATTTTGCAATGAAAAATTTAATGAAAATATTTTCAGGATAAATGAAAATTTTAATGCCAATCTTTTAAATAAATTAGTAAGAACTTATAAGATAAAAGTTGTAAGAATGCAAATTTTCCTTTTAAGATTTTTTTTTTTAATAATTGTTTTAAATAATTATCTTTACTTGCAGGGACTGTTTTATTTTTAACAGCATGAAAATTATCAATTGCATGAAACAGACAAGTAACTATATTGCATGAAATAATTCTCTAAATTTAATTGCAAGAATTATCAAACTTCTTTCTTCTAGATTGTAGGATATTTAACTGAATTAAAACATGAAATAAATATAATTCCTTGAATTCAATAAATTACTTGTCCTAAGCATGCAACTAAAATAAAGAATTAAAAGAAAGCAAAAGCTGGCCTGGGGTGACGTAGTCGTGCAGACGCACTGCCCTAGAAGAAAGACGGCCGGTCTCTCGTCCGGACCTTGAACGTGGCCTCCTCTCCTAGCGGTAAAAACTCCCCCGGTAGTACATCAGGACCCAACTCAGGACGATGAGTCAGGCCTCTGCTCAGATGGAAATTCGTTACCCGTAAGTGGAAAAAGATCGTCGAGAAAACAGCAAAATCCGATCGCAAGAACACAGTGTGTAAGAAATTTGTGGGAGAAAGAGAGTAGTTTGATTTCTGTTTCATGTCAAAGATACGTGCAGAACTAGGGTATTTATAACCCTCTGCAGATCTTTCTATTTGAAACAGCCCCAGAGAATCTGCGATCATGCGCGAGTGGTTACAACGTGCAGATCCGATTCTCTTGAACAGGTCCAACTATTTCCGAAAAATCTCAACAGAATTTTAAATAAAAATAAAAAATAAAAACCCAATAAAAATGTAGCAGGTCCAACAAGCCCCTGAATCGAACTGCATTCGTGTCCGCAGGTCGTGGGCGCGCGCCACCCGCACCCGGCCCGGTTCGGTTCGGCGCGTGTGCGCGCGTGTGGGGATGTGGCCCATGGCCCAACACTCATAACAATAGGCATGGGAAGAGTTGGTATATATACTACCTAACCTCCCATCTCCTATCCAATGTGGGACTAAAACCAAAGGCAAATAAGAGGGAAACTCAAGTTTTTCCCTCCAACTCAAAACACATCCAACAATCCCCCCCAAAACTTGAGTTTCAGAGAGGATAAAACAAATCAATAATAAATGACAATCAAATCACCAGATCATAAAACACGAGTGAAATCGGGCAACATCATACTGTGAATTCGGGACAGGTGGACTACGCCTGGAACCTTCCTTAGTGAATTCATCGCCATCTGAGAGACATAGTGGACTACGCCTGGAACTAGCCTCTTTTACCAGATATTGATAGAATACACACACAGTAAGTCTCCATCTATTGAGCGAGTGGGTTGAGCGTTAAAGGCCATGCTCACAATAACCGACTCATGAGAGTTTCTAGGGTCAGCCCTGCCCCCCCAACCGCGGCCATCACGGTTCCTCTCACGTAGGTAAGTCCTCCAAGGGTACTACAGCTGGATAGTATACCCTCCACACTACATGCGTTGGACTTATTAAGAGTTAAACTCATCCTTACCAAGCTGTATTATAAGAGCATCGTCACCATTGAGAAGGGGTAGTAGCTACAATGCTACATACATGATATAAACATATCCGGGTCGATGCTCCACACGAGTATCACCAGTCCAGCTTGTTCCTACCACATTGAACCTCTTTCATGGAATCAACTCCCAATCAAGTAGGTTGGGTTCCCGCTGATTGAGAATTTAAGAATTTGTAAATAAGAATGAGTTGTAAAATTCTTAGTCTCAATGCTATCCGCTGTAGCAAGGGCTCAAGCGGGTCGTGATCCTCAGGGAAGGATGCGATGCAAGCTTTTCGATCGATTCCTCTGTATCTTCAAAATATGAGAGAAGAGATTAGATTTGAGATATATATATGATATGAAAGATGTGGTTTTACTGATCTTCTACCACAACCCTATTGCAAATTAAGGAGATTGATCATCATATTGAGATGTATGTAATTCACCCTAGGTTATTAAGAACAATTCAAGCAAGAAAAGACGATACAAGATTCTAACTAAGTTACATTATTAAAAACTAAACAATGTTTCATCCTAACATCTAAGTACAGCTTAAGAGAAGATTAATCTTAAATTTAGGCTGTCTAGTTCTTAAGTATGAAGTCATGAAGAGTCTTTTAAATATGCAACCTAGATTAAGAAGTCTAGTTATCTGTTTAATCTTCAAGAAAAATAATCATTAAACTTAGGGTTTCAAGAAGTGGTCATCAATCCGATCAATGCTTAACTGCTCTAGGGTTGCTTTAAGAATTTCAGCAAACCACTAGAGGAAATTAGTTCATCATTTTTTTTATCTTTTCAATTTATTTATTTATTTTTTTGTTGTTTAATAAGAAAGATTGCAAAAAGTAAAGAAAAAGAAAACAAGAGATAGATCACAGAGAATAAAAACAAATAGAAAGACAATAAACGAAATGAGAAAGTAGGTAACCTTTATTTGATAATAGCCTCCAAATACAAGCTCCTTCTTCCACAATGTGCTTGAAACAAAAATTACAACGTGCTGAAATTTAAAGAAAAATGGCTAAAAGAAAACCCTAATCGTCTCTGGATACCCTCTCTGTTGCGCCTGCAGGGATATTTATAGGTTCAGAAGGTGATAGAGTCCCGGATAAGATCGTACACGAAAGCAGTTGGGCAGCCTCATCAGAAATGCCGCGAAAACGCGGCTTGGGCCGCGTTTCCGCGGCTCTATGTCATCTGTTGGCCACGCGCTTTGGCGCGTGGCTTCTCCTGATCCGTCCATCTGGTCGTTTCTTTCTGGAAGATGAATCCTGGCTCTTCAGTTTAGATTTTCGAGATAACTTAGAAATTAAGTTACTCTAATCCAAATCCCTTCAAAAAAATAAATCTCATCCCTGCACATGTATTTATCCTCATCCACCAGGTATTTAGGATTGGATAGAATTCTATCCTTTCCCTCTTTGTAGTATTTGCAATATTTACATCTTGTATTTGCACTTTGACTTCTTGTAATTGCACTTTTGCACTTGGGCTTGGACTTGGGCTTGGATCTGGGCTTTTGGGCTTCACTAAGCTTTAATTCTTTATTTAATTCAGAACTCAAGGCCTGCACACATTAAATAACAAAATATTAATAAATGTGCATCATTATATGAATAAATGTGAAAATGTGATAGTAAATATGATGACAATTATGCATTTTTCACTACCAATCACACCCCCCCACACTTATCTTTTTGCTCGTCCTCGAGTAAAAATCAAAAAGAAAGAGAAAATCTAATCTAACTAACTCACTTTCGTAGGAATCACGGTTGCACTTAGCATGTGCAACAAGCCGTTAAACCCCTAGGTGACCCTAGAGGACGAGTGTTGTCTCGTGAGGGTTTTCAGCGGATTACACCCACAAAATCCATAAAAAGGAGAATATTCGAATTATATTTGAAGAGACTAAGTAGTCTATAAGTTTTAGGATTATCATTTTTATTCATTCTTAAACTTAGTCTTAATAAAGTGAATTGTTATTTATTTTAGGTAAGGATCAAAATTGAATGTTTGTATAGTCTTTTTCGTTACCAAAAATCATATGCATCCTTATGAATTTTTACTAGGAATTCCTTAACTTGGACTCTCATGCCTCTTTATTATTTTTATAACATCATCTAATTTTCTTTCGTGTAAGTATCAAGGCTTCTTGAGGCCCTCATACCTAACTAATTGACTATTAGATGTGTAAAATTTTTTTTTTTTTTAGCATGTATAACTCATCTAGTTTTCTTTTGTGTAAGTATCAAGGCTTCTTGAGGCCCTCATACCTAACTAATTGACTAATAGATGTGTTAATACATGTATAATATTTCTTTAGTTTAGGCTTTCTAATCCACCCATCTAGCGAACTTAAAGTCGGTGGCTCCCAAACCGGTCGGCTTTAGGGCACCAGGTGAGAAAACACCCCGCGGACTCAAATTCGAATGAACTAGGCCACAAAACTAAGGACTTTATTTTATTTAGAACTCACCTTTAGGCGTGAATACTTATGCTTCTTGAGGCACATGTATCCAGCTCAATTGGTGATATTTTTTTTTTAATATTATTTATGAGGCACAAGGTCTTTGTCTTAGAATCCTAGATATTTACTAGGAATGCACATTTCATTAAGGTAAAAATTAAGACTAACTAATTATTCAATTTCTCCTCCTATACCTAAAATTTAAACAATTTATTTATTTTGACCAAGTTTTTAGAAATCCTAATCATGATTTTCCTAATCCTTAAAACTAACTTAGATTTCTTTCAAAAAATAAGTCAAAGTATTATCCTTTTTATAAAATTTTTTTTTGTGCAATAAATAAAGAGAAAAAATATTTCTATCTTCTTTTTTTTTTTATTTTTATTTTTTTACATATATTACATATCCTTCCCCCACACTTGTTTCATGCATTGTCCCTAATGTATGAATGAAATGCATGGATGCATGAACTGGCAGAAAGATATAGTTACCGATACAGTGGGTCAAAAAGACCCATGGCTGCATTTACTTCCGGTACTGACTCCAAAAAGATTTTAAGACGTTGACCATTTACCTTGAATGCATTGCCATTTTTGGGGTCGTAGATCTCTATGGCTCCGTGTGGAAACACAGTCTTAACAATGAAGGGCCCTGTCCATCTTGACTTCAACTTGCCAGGAAAGAGATGAAGTCTAGAGTTATAGAGTAAAACTTTTTGTCCTTGGACAAACGTTTTTCTAGTGATGAACTTGTCATGAAAAACCTTAACTCTATCCTTCGCAATCTTCGCATTGTCGTATGCTTCATTCCTTAATTCCTCTAGTTCGAAAATTTGCAATTTCCGAAGCTCACCGGCCTTTTCTAGATTGAAATTTAGCTGCTTAATTGCCCATAAGACCCGGTGCTCTAGCTCAACAGGAAGGTGGCAAGCCTTTCCAAAGACTAGTCTGTAGGGAGACATTCCTAGAATCGTCTTAAAGGCAGTCCTATATGCCCATAGGGCATCCACCAGTTTGGTGGACCAGTCCTTCCTATTCTGATTCACAGTTTTCTCCAAGATGAGCTTGACTTGCCTATTGGAAACTTCTACCTGTCCGCTAGTTTGAGGATGGTAGGGCGTAGACAACTTGTGAGTTATGGCATATTTTCGCATAAGAGCTTCAAAAGTTCTATTGCAAAAATGTGTGCCATTGTCACTAATGATGGCTCGAGGGATTCCAAAGCGTGAGATGATATTATCTTTCAAGAATTTGACAACAACTTTGTTGTCATTTGTCTTGCAAGGGACAGCTTCAACCCATTTTGACACGTAGTCTACGGCCAACAAGATGTATTGGTGCCCAAACGAATTAGGGAAGGGTCCCATAAAATCGATGCCCCAGACATCGAAAAGTTCTACTTCTAGAATAGGATTTAGGGGCATCATATTTCGTTTGGAAATTCTTTCTATCATTTGACATCTTGCGCAAGTTTTGCAATACTCAAATGCGTCTCTAAACACGGTTGGCCAATAAAAGCCACTTTGCAGGATCTTTTCGGCAGTTTTGCGGGGACCAAAGTGTCCACCGCAAGCGAACTCATGACAGAAAGCTAGAACACTTCTAGTTTCCTCGTCGGGGACACATCTCCTAATGATTTGATCGCTACAATATTTGAAAAGATAAGGATCTTCCCACATGTAATACCGGACTTGAGACAAGAATCGGTATCTATCCTGTTTTGACCAATTAGGTGGTGTTTGGTTTGTGACTAACTAATTTACTATGTCAGCAAACCATGGCTCCTTAGAGATGGCTAGAAGTTGTTCATCGGGGAAATTATCATTGATGGGCAGTTCGTCAGAAGGTGCGTTTGGCACACGAGAGAGATGGTCTGCTACGACATTTTCGACACCTTTTTTATCTCGAATTTCGAGATCGAATTCTTGAAGGAGAAGGATCCAACGAATGAGTCGGGCCTTCGCATCTTTTTTAAGCATAAGGTATCGAAGTGCAGAATGGTCAGTGAAAATCGTGGTCTTGGTCCCAAGTAGGTATGGGCGGAATTTCTCCAAAGCGAACACTACTGCCAAGAATTCCTTCTTGGTTGTAGTATAGTTCATTTGGGCGTCATTGAGCGTCCTACTCGAATAATAGATCACGTGCTGCTTGCTATCCTTACGCTGTCCTAAGACAGCACCTATCGCAAAATCTGAGGCATCGCACATGATCTCAAAAGGCTTGGACCAGTCCGGAGGTGAGATGATAGGTGCAGAAATAAGTTCCACTTTCAACTTTTCCCACGCACTATTGCACCTATCGTTAAATATAAAGGGCACGTCTTTAGCTAGAAGGTTTGTAAGGGGTCTAGCAATTTTGCTAAAATCCTTAATGAACCTACGATAAAACCCAGCGTGTCCTAAGAAAGACCGAATGTCCTTCACGCATCGTGGAAGTGGAAGTTTGGCTATGATCTCCACCTTAGCCTTGTCTACCTTAATCCCTTCCCTAGATATCTCATGACCTAGGACAATTCCATGCTGCACCATGAAGTGACACTTTTCCCAGTTGAGGGTCAAGTTCTTTTCGGTGCACCTACTCAGTACTAGCTCCAAGTGATGGAGACACTGGTCAAATGAATTCCCATAGACGGAGAAGTCGTCCATGAAAATCTCTAAGAAACGCTCGACCATATCAGAAAACAGGCTTAACATACAACGTTGGAATGTGGCGGGGGCATTGCATAAGCCGAAAGGCATTCGACGGTAGGCAAATGTCCCAAATGGGCACGTGAACGTTGTCTTTTCTTGGTCCTCCGGGGCTATAGGGATTTGGTTATACCCTGAATAACCGTCCAAGAAGCAGTAGTACTCATGACCGGCTAATCTTTCCAGCATTTGGTCAATAAATGGGAGGGGAAAATGATCTTTCCTAGTGGCTGCGTTCAACTTGCGGTAGTCTATGCATACTCTAACCTTGGTAGGCAATCGTGTTTGCACTAACTCATGCTTGTCATTCTCTACCACAGTAAAGCTAGACTTCTTAGGGACCACATGCATTGGGCTAACCCATTCGCTATCGGAAATGGGATAAATGATCCCATTATCTAACAGTTTCACTATTTCAGCGTGTACAGCCTCCTGCATGAGTGGGTTTAGCCTACGTTGTGGATCTCTCTTCGGTCTAACCCCTTCCTCTAGATGGATACGATGCTGGACTATCGTAGGGCTCAGTCCCTTGATATCTGCCATAGTCCAACCAATGGCTTCCCTATGTCTCCTAAGGGTTGCCAGTAGGTCTTCCTCTTGCCTATTAGTCAAATTAGATGCAACTATGACCGGTAACGTCTCTTGTTCACCTAGGTAGGCGTACTTAAGATGTTTAGGCAAGGCTTTTAACTCCAAAGAAGGAGTTGGCTCGATGGGTGGAGGAGTTAAGCTAGAATCTCCCATCTCTATAGAACTCAGATTTGATTCCCATTCGATCTCATCAAGGCTGAGATCACTTGCTTCTAAATCTTCCTCTTCCTCTGACTCAAGTGTGATCTCCTCATTATGCTCACTCGTCATGTTCTCAATGAAGTTAACCTCAAAGGGTTGGTCGGTCACATCGTAGGGATGCTTACCTAGGTTGAAAACATTGACTTCCTTGGTCATATCCCCAAAAGTCAGTCTCATGGATCCGTTTCTACAATTTATGATTGCATTAGCGGTTGCTAGGAACGGTCTTCCTAAGATGACGGGAGTTTGGGACCTAGGATTAGACACAGGTTGTGTCTCTAAGACAATGAAATCGACTGGGTAAATGAATTCTCCCACCCGTATGAGAACGTCATTGATCTCTCCCTTAGGAACTTTGATTGAGCGGTCAGCCAACTGAATAGTGACTTGGGTCGGGTTGAGTTCACCTAATCCAAGTTGTTGATATACGGAGAAAGGGAGCAAATTGATGCTAGCTCCTAAATCGAGGAGTGCTCGATTGATTTTGGCTCGACCTATGGTGCAAGAGATGGTGGGGCAACCAGGGTCCTTATACTTAATAGGGATCTGGTTGGACAATAGCTCACTAATGTTAGTGGTTAGAAAAACCTTCTTAGGCACATTAGTCTTTCTTTTCTTGGTGCACATGTCCTTAAGGAATTTGGCATAACTAGGGACCTGTTGGATTGCATCAAGAAGTGGGATGTTGAGCCTAACTTGATTGAACACCTCTAATAATTTCTCCATATGTGCATTGTTGTTGCTTCTAAGCCTATTTGGAAATGAAGCTATAGGCTGGTGCACCTGTCCTGCTGACTTTTCAACTTCAGTTTCATTGGAGCTGGGTGGAGAGGGAGTGGAGCTAGATGGAATGGATGACTGAGATGGATCCTGTGGCATGGATACTTGATTATCAACTTGTTTTCCCGATCTGAGTGTATGAACCATGTGACACTGATTTGGGTCTTGAGCCTCATTGGCTGGCCTAGGATTCCTAGGATTTGGCAATGGTTGACTCGGTAGGGTACCCCTCTGTCTCTCTTGTTGGTTCAATTGGATCTCTATCCTAGTTAAAACTTGAGCCAGCGTGTCGTGGCTTTTAACTAGAGTGTCCATCTTTCTTTCCAAATTTGAAAGTCTTGTCTCCATTTGTGAATTTTGGAAAGACGGTGAAGGATTTTGACTAGGGAAATTTTGTTGATAGGGCGGATTTTGGAAATTGTTGGAGAATTTGGGCCTAGTTTGATCATTGTTGCTTGGGCCCCACGAAAAATTGGGATGATTTCTCCAACCAGGATTGTAGGTGGGTGAATAAGGATTGTTGGCGGGCCTTGTGAAGGCCGCACTCATATGTTCGGGCAAGCTTTGATGCGCGATGAAGACAGGACATTCCTCGAACACATGGTTCATATCTTGACAATAAGTACAGCCCGCCGAAGATGTTGGGCTGACTTGGTTCACAGAGACTGGCTCTTTAGTTTCAAGAGCCTCTAGTCTTCGCATAACAGCAGCTAACTTAGCATCGGTTGCTACGTTGGCCTCGATGGAATGGATACCTCCTTTAGAAGAAGTAGGGTCATTAGTCCTAAATTTTTCCGGAGTAGGTTCCCATTGGATGGTATTATCAGCTAATTCTTCATATAATAACCATCCTTCATCTTCGTTCTTTTGCAGAAATCCTCCTTGGCACATGGATTCTAACAGCGTTTTAGTAGGATAATCTAATCCATCATATAGAACTTGGCAAAGTCGCCATTTCTCTATCCCATGGTGAGGGCATTGGGCAAGGAGGTCCTTAAAACATTCGAAGTATTTCCAAAAAGGTTCATTGGCTGTTTGCTTAAACTGTAGGACGTTCTTCCTAATCAGTGCAGTCTTGTGAACGGGATAAAATTTCTTTAAGAAGGCCTTAATGAAATTATCCCAAGAAGATATTGAACCGGCCTCTAGACTGTAGAGCCATTTCTTTGCTAAATCTTTCAAAGCAAAGGGGATAAACCTAAGTTTGATGGCATCTTTTCCTAACTTAGGTATATTCATCATGAGACATACTTCTTCAAATTCCCTTATGAAGAAGTATGCATCCTCGGATTCAAGTCCATGAAATTTGGGAAGGGTGTTGATGTATTGTGGCTTGAGTTCAAATGGGTCAACACTTTCAATAGTAAGCTTGATGCAAGAAGGAAGAGAGGTTCTAATAGGATAGAACCTATCTTGGAGTGACTGTGGTTGTGCCATGTGTGAGTCGGGCTTTTGCTCGGGTGGTGAACTAGTTCTAGTTAGCCTGGATGTAAGTGGGTCTCTCGACCAAGCGGGCATGCACAATTAGCAAACAAGTTCACCCAATCAACCAAAAAAAAAAGAAAAACAAACAAAAAATCCTATTCTAGGGTAATCCTTGACCTAGACGAATCCTAACTTTAGACTGTCCTTAGGAGGTCTACTGTCGACGTTAACCACAAGCTAATCGGCCAGGTAGGTGGCAAGACCGGTGGGAGGTTTTTCGTCAGAGACGTTCCTTAATTAAATAACCACCGTTCTTTGGGCTTTCGGCCCTCAATCCCCTGCCTAGACACCGATTTGACAAGAGTTAATTTCGAACAATTTTCCTCCTTAGGTCAATCTCCTATTGAGTCCGAGTTAACCTAGGGCCAACGTCTAGTCAAATTTTACTTAAAGTTAGGGTTGTGAGTGTGACGGATATGATTTTTGGGCCAAGGAAGGGTGATGAAATCCCCACCTTATCTTTTTTATGGGTTATGCCCTTAAGATATTTTTGTGTACGTGTAAAGCTGTAGAAAAGTAATCACTCAAGAAAGCAGTAAATCAACCAAGAGTGTTTCCTAATCTAAATGCTATGCAAACGTACCTTGTCGCCAGCACTCTTCAACAGAATAAAAAAAATTAAAATAGACACGTGCCCTAAATGCAAGAGTCTAAAATTTTTTATTTTTTTTATCAACAAATGGGTTAATGTTATTAATTAGCAGCTGCAGAGTGATCACAGAGAAATTTAATCACAGCAGTAAGCAGTATTTGCAATTCTGAGCAACCTGCAGAAAATTTGATGAGTAGTGAACTACTCTTGCCGCGGACCCGCGGCAAAGAAGTAGGCTCTGATGCTCTGCCTTCGAGGGCAGAGGCACAGAGTTGCTATGTGTCCTTGCTGCTGCTCTGTTTTCCTGTTTCTCTGTATCTGCAAACAGAAAGAATAAAAAATGATTAGTTTTGAGGAAATCATGCCGTTCCTTCCCCGGCAACGGCGCCAAATTTTGATTGAGAATTTAAGAATTTGTAAATAAGAATGAGTTGTAAAATTCTTAGTCTCAATGCTATCCACTGTAGCAAGGGCTCAAGCGGGTCGTGATCCTCAGGGAAGGATGCGATGCAAGCTTTTCGACCGATTCCTCTGTATCTTCAAAATATGAGAGAAGAGATTAGATTTGAGATATATATATGATATGAAGATGTGATTTTACTGATCTTCTACCACAACCCTATTGCAAATTAAAGAGATTGATCATCATATTAAGATGTATGTAATTCACCCTAGGTTATTAAGAACAATTCAAGCAAGAAAAGACGATACAAGATTCTAACTAAGTTACATTATTAAAAACTAAACAATGTTTCATCCTAACATCTAAGTACAGCTTAAGAGAAGATTAATCTTAAATTTAGGCTGTCCTAGTTCTTAAGTATGAAGTCATGAAGAGTCTTTTAAATATGCAACCTAGATTAAGAAGTCTAGTTATCTGTTTAATCTTCAAGAAAAATAATCATTAAACTTAGGGTTTCAAGAAGTGGTCATCAATCCGATCAATGCTTAACTGCTCTAGGGTTGCTTTAAGAATTTCAACAAACCACTAGAGGAAATTAGTTCATCATTTTTTTTATCTTTTCAATTTATTTATTTATTTTTTTTGTTGTTTAATAAGAAAGATTGCAAAAAGTAAAGAAAAAGAAAACCAGAGATAGATCACAGAGAATAAAAACAAATAGAAAGACAATAAACGAAATGAGAAAGTAGGTAACCTTTATTTGATAATAGCCTCCAAATACAAGCTCCTTCTTCCACAATGTGCTTGAAACAAAAATTACAACGTGCTGAAATTTAAAGAAAAATGGCTAAAAGAAAACCCTAATCGTCTCTGGATACCCTCTCTGTTGCGCCTGCAGGGATATTTATAGGTTCAGAAGGTGATAGAGTCCCGGATAAGATCGTACACGAAAGCAGTTGGGCAGCCTCATCAGAAATGCCGCGGAAACGCGGCTTGGGCCGCGTTTCCGCGGCTCTATGTCATCTGTTGGCCACGCGCTTTGGCGCGTGGCTTCTTCTGGTCCGTCCATCTGGTCGTTTCTTTCTGGAAGATGAATCCTAGCTCTTCAGTTTGGATTTTCGAGATAACTTAGAAATTAAGTTACTCTAATCCAAATCCCTTCAAAAAAATAAATCTCATCCCTGCACATGTATTTATCCTCATCCACCAGGTATTTAGGATTGGATAGAATTCTATCCTTTCCCTCTTTGTAGTATTTGCAATATTTACATCTTGTATTTGCACTTTGACTTCTTGTAATTGCACTTTTGCACTTGGGCTTGGGCTTGGATCTGGGCTTTTGGGCTTCATTAAGCTTTAATTCTTTATTTAATTCAGAACTTAAGGCCTGCACACATTAAATAACAAAATATTAATAAATGTGCATCATTATATGAATAAATTTGAAAATGTGATAGTAAATATGATGACAATTATGCATTTTTCACTACCAATCACCCGCTGTCGGTGAACTCTACTATGGGCTTAACCCCATCTCCCTCGATGATTCTAGGACCACACTCCTAGAAAGACCCTTAGTCAATGGGTCAGCAATATTCTTCTCGGACTTTACAAAGTCCAGAAGCACAACTTTGCCCAATAGACGCTGAACAGACTTAAGTCTGATTTGAATATGTCTGTTCATCTTCTTATTGGTATTATCTTACTTTAGAATCTCAATGGTGGATCTTGAATCAGTATGAACTGAGATTGGAAGTATGAGTTTAGGCACGATAGAGAATTCAGATAAAAGATCCTTTAACCATTCAGCTTCAGAGCAAGTTGTATCCAGAGCAATGAGCTCGGACTCCATGGTGCTCCTGGCAATCACTGTTTGTTTGCAGGATTTCCAGGACACAGCAGCACCACCGAACATGAATACATATCCGGTAGTAGACTTAACACTGTTAGAATCAGTGACCCAGTTGGCATCACTATAACCTTCCATAACATCAGGATATCCAGTGTAAGTCAGACAATAGCCAATTGTGCCTTTAAGATATCTGAAAACTCTCTCTAGTGCAGTCTAGTGTTCTCTACTAGGGTTACTAGTATATCTACTCAATCTACCTACTGCATAAGAGATGTCAGGCCTAGTCCTGTTGGAAATGTAGAGAAGTGAACCTATTAATTGAGAGTATTTCAGTTGAGACACAGGCTCACCCGTGTTTTTCTTCAAAGCAATTGAAGAATCATAGGGTGTAGAAATTGGTTTAGAGTTATAAAAATCAAATTTATGAAGCATTCTTTCAATGCTATGAGCTAAACTCAAAGAAATTCCATTAGAGGTTTTGGATATTTTCATTCCCAATATCATATCAGCAGGACCTAGATCCTTCATATCAAAGTTTTGGAAAAGATAATCCTTTACTCTTTGGATTGCATCATGAGAAGTTCCAAGGATAAGAATATCATCTACATATAGACAAAGGATAATATACTCATTGCCAAAGTTCTTAGAATATATGCACTTGTCATGTTCATGGACAGTGAATCCAAATTGTGCAATAACTTTGTTAAACTTTTGATGCCATTGTTTAGGTGCTTGTTCAAGTCCATACAATGACTTCACAAGTTTGCACACTTTATTTTCTTGTCCCTTGGCAATAAATCCTTCTGGTTGGTCCATATAGATTTCTTCTTCAAGATCGCCATTCAGGAAAGCAGTCTTGACATCCATTTGGTGAATGAACATGTTATGAATTGATGCAAGTGCTAGAAGGATTCTGATAGAGGAGATCCTGGCAACAGGAGAATATGTGTCAAAGAAGTCAACACTCTTTTGTTGGGTGAAACCCTTGGCAACTAATCTGGCTTTGTATTTGTCGACAGTGCCATCGGGTCGGAGTTTCCTCTTGAAGATCCATTTACAACCTACAGGTTTGCATCCTGGAGGAAGATCAGTGAGAATCCAAGTGTTATTCTCCATTATGGACTTGATCTCACTGTCAATGGCTTCTTCCCAGAAAGGAGATTCGGAAGAATCCATTGCCTCCTTGAAGGAGCTAGGATCACCTTCCACAAGATAGGTAAAGAAATCTTCACCGAAAGATGTAAGAGTTCTTGTTCTTTTGCTCCTTCTAGGTTCAGAATCAGTTACAGAAGGAGAACTAGAAGAAGGGATATCAGAGGTAGAAGGAGTGCAAGAAGGATCACTAGGAATTCTAGACTTGAAAGGAAAGATATTTTCAAAGTAAACATCATCCCTAGCTTCAATGATGGTGTTGTTGGATATTTCACTGATCTCAGAGTTAACCACTAGAAATCGGTTAACATTGCTATCTAGTGCATACCCGATGAAGATAGCATCAACAGTCTTGGGGCCTATTTTCCTTTTCTTCGGTTCCGGTATTAAAACCTTAGCCAGGCAACCCCAAACTTTGAAGAATTGAATATTAGGAGTTCTCCCTTTCCAACGTTCATATGGAGTAACGTCGGAGTCTCTTTGGGGAACCCTATTGAGTATAAAACAGGCAGAAAGGAGAGCTTCACCCCAAAGATTTTCAGGTGCACCTGAGCTGAGTAACATGCAATTCACCATGTCCATCAGTGTTCTGTTTTTCCTTTCAGCTACACCATTGGATTGAGGTGTGTAGGGAGCAGTTACCTCATGAATAATGCCGTGTTCTTGGCAGAATTCTGTCATATCATTTGAGGTATACTCCCCCCCACGATCAGATCTTAGAATTTTGATCTTCTTTTCGCGTTGGTTCTCAGCTTCGGCTTTATACACCTTAAACTAATCGAGGACTTCATCCTTAAATTTGAGAAGATAGGTGTGACAGAATTTGGAGTAGTCATCAATGAATGTCACAAAGTATCTTCTACCGCCTCGGGTTAGAACTCTGTATATAATTTTTTGAATTTGTGTTGTGGAACACACTGATTTGTATTTGTGTTGTAATATATGTTCAATGTTGGTCATATGAAGATACTAATAGTTCTCAAGATATAATTTTTTGAATGGAGATGTTTGCATGCTATGTTTTTCTTCCTCTCTTTTACTAAGGGCTAGATTTTCGCGCTCACGGAATGTTTTACTTAGGGCTCTCCTTTTCTTACATTTTTTATCCTTTTTGCACGGTTTTGAGAACGACTAATGAGTTTATGGTTTCTTCCTTTTTATTTAAATCAATTTTTAATCTTTTCTCGTAGTGGTTCTGCAATCACAAGAGATGTAGAAAAAAGATGCTTAATTGGCATCTTTTGATCCATATATTGATGGAAATCTGTTTTGGTGACCTATCATACAAAAGTTCGCGTTTGAACCGGTAAATTATGTGTAATACCCCGTTCCCGGAATACGTACTTAGTTGCGTATTCAGATTTTCGATCGTATTTTTTCGATTTGTTTCCTGTATTTATTTTTGTATTATGAATTCCTTATATGATTGTTTTGTCTTGGATTTGGATTCGTGGATTCGGAGTCAGCCCTAGTCTGAACCGAAGGCCCGATCCCAGAGTATTACTTGGTTCGGACATTCTGGTATTCCGATTTGACCGATTTTAGTTTTAAATATCATTTTCCAATATATTAGATTTTATATGATTTTCTAGATTTTCCTGAATTTAAATGAAAGTCTTCAAAACCGGTGTCAGCCAGTTCCGTTGACCGATTCTCGGATTTTTATTTCACAATCAGCTAAGAATTTCTAGAAGGTCCTTTAGACATTATTTCTTAGAATCATATTTCTCACCTAAATTCTTTTTCTGAGAATTTTATGATTTTATGAAAATTCCATCGGAGTCGGTAGGTAACTGGTTCCGGGATTTTTAGCTTTAAAACTATAAAGTATTTCTTCAAACGGATTTCACTATGATACTTAGTATTATATTCTTGATTTTTGGTAATTATTTCGGGTCGTTCCGAGATACTTGAATTTCGGACGATTCCTGTATTTTCCCGAAAGATTTCCGCATCTGCAACCGAATCCCGGGAATCCGCCACTTTCATTATTTTCATCTTCTCTCCCAAGAAAATATCTTCTCATTATAATTTCTTTTCCTTTTCCTTTATTTCTTTCCTTCCTCCACAATCCACAAGAATTCCAACTTCCCAAAATTCCATTTTCTCCCAAATTCCAACTTCCACTCACTTCCTCATTAAATGCCCTCTTTCTCTCTCTCTCTCCCATGGCCGGCCAAGTGGCCAAGAGAAGGACACTCACCTCACCTCCCCACTTTGCAAAAACCCCCCTCTCTTTTAGTAAATTGCACCCCCTTTACAAAATCTAAAACCTATATAAACTTTTCCCTTATATTTCTTTACCTTTCCTTTCTTTTCTCTTCTCATTTCTTTCTTCTTCTTCCTCTTCCCCAAGAGAGCCAGCCGACCCTCACCGCCGGCCAGCCATCTCGTCGCCGGCGAGGACCCCTCCCAACTCCGGCCAAGCTCCACCTCCTCCAACACAACAACAACAACTCCTCCATCTCCTTCTTCCTCAAGGATCATCACCATCTCTACCTTTCCTCTTCTTCTTCATCATCAACCACCACCACTCCTTTTGGTAAGTAATTTCCCTCACCAAGACTTGTACAACTCTTAGTCTACTTATGTTTGCATATTCTTGTTGATTTGTGTCTTCAATTCTTGTTATTTAGCCATCAAACCCAACCCTAGAAAATCTGATCTGTTTGCTGTTTTCCCACGATTAGTCGACTAGACCAAACCATTAGTCGACTAATCTATCATGTCCTGTGAAACCAGTTCTAGGAAACACAGTATTAGTCGACTTACCTTAGTTCCTAGTCGACTAGAGACCCTTAGTCGACTACCCTTTTGACCCTAGTCGACTAACCTTGCCTGAACCAGAAACCCAACTTTCTGTATCTCAGATTTAGTCGACTTAACATAACTGTTAGTCGACTTGGCATATCTGTTAGTCGACTACCCTTTTGACCCTAGTCGACTAACTTTCCCTGAAACAGAAACCCAACTCTCTGGAACCCAGTTTTAGTCGACTATACCAGACTGTTAGTCGACTAACCCCCTTTATTAGTCGACTAACCTTCCACCCTAGTCGACTAACTTTGCCTATCTGTCATAGTTGATTCCTTTTTTGAATAGGAACCTTACCCTCTAGACTTATATCCTATCTTAGTATTACTTGACTTGTCACTTGCCAAACATCATCTTACCTTTTCTCCTTCTCTCTCCTCTTCTCTCTACATATTTATATCAGGTTTTGTGGCGCATCCCGAGCTTCTGTGGATATTGGATCTTTCAGCACTTTGGTGATTTAGGCGAGTAGTCTCGCCTCTATTTGAGTTTCCCGTTTCATCGGTCGATAAGTATTTCGCTTCTTATTTCCATATTCATGTTTGCCCTGCAATTGCTTATATTATGGTAGCTTCGTCTTGTACTTGTGCCATGCTATTGATATGCTTACTTCTTTATCATATACCATGCGTGGCCAACCCTTCGTGGTCGTTGGACTTTGAGTTACTTCACTTGCCATGCTATTACTTCAGACCTGTCAGTTGCATACTTCTATTTAACACATGTATATCACCTGACATCTAGTATGTTATCACCTGACCACTTGACCTACCACTATTTGGCAAGACCCTTTTGTTATACCATGACTTGACCTGACTATTATCAATCTCTTGTTATGACTGGTTACTTGATGTATATCACCACTTGTCATGCTATCTTTTATACCCAGCATGATATACTTGACTTTGTGATTATCATGTTTACGGGAATCCTGTCTTGTTATTATGGAACTAAGTGCCACACGGAACAAAGTGCCACACCTTACTCGGTGGGGGCCACCTCTTGAATCCGTGGGGGCCACCTCTAGAATCCAATTATTACTGTTATGTCCAGTTATTCCCGTAATCTGATAATTCTGTTAATAAACCATAAAAAGGACAACTTGTATGGGTATGGGAGGAAGTGATGGATGCCGGAATGATATCTTGCTTATAGTATGGGAATATGACATTTTGGCGGTACTGTTAGTGGGACCTTGGGCCCACAAATTACTGTTAGGGGGACTTTGGGCCTCCAAACTGGTCCCAGGTGTATGGGAACTACTATAAGAAGTTCTATCAGTTCTCCATCTGCTTCCGTTAACAACCCTTGGCTTGCTTATATATGGATGTATGTGGGTTGGCCGTACACCAGGTCACATACCTAGATATATGGGTCAGACAAGTAATAATAATAATAGATTCTGTTATGATTTCTGTCGAGATTCATGTTGTGATTCCTGTTACACTTGCTATACATGTTATGATTCCCGTTTTGTATTCCTGTTTGACTTTCATATGATTTGCAACTCTGATTCTATACGCTTGGATTTCTGTGGCATGAGATAATGGTATATAGATGAGGGTTTCCTTGTTTGGATTATTCCTTCGATGTATTAGTCTCATGGGACCGTGACTTAAGCGTATACAATCACTTTTGCTTGTAATCAGCTTCACTTGGTTTTC
Source organism: Agave tequilana (assembly GCA_038442645.1). NCBI lineage: Eukaryota > Viridiplantae > Streptophyta > Magnoliopsida > Asparagales > Asparagaceae > Agave > Agave tequilana. The sequence goes on along the minus strand of JAVJIF010011162.1, from coordinate 42,289 downwards.
CTGTTTTATGATGATTATGTCATACCCGTTCATATATACTTCATTTGTGTTCTAACCCTCCTGTCTCTTGTACTTGACACTCGTAATTATTCTGGCTCGCCACCTGGCATTGTATCATACTCGCCTGGGGAGTTTCACTGACTCCCCTGGATTCTCATGTCCAGGTTATGGAGCCCGGAGCGTGTGGATTTCCCCCTTTGCTGCTCAGAGTGGCGCAGCGGTAGCGTGGATCTCCAGCCGACCGTCCAGAGCCACATCCTTCCAGGCCCCCATGTATGCCTCTCGAGTTTCCTCTTTGTAAACTCGTGAGTGCCCTTTTTCTATTTTACTCTTGTACTCTTCCTTGTATACCTGTATGCGAGCTCCCTTTTGTACTGTTCACATATGTATATCTTTTGTACTCTCGCATTTGCGCATCAGTGATATAATATTATTGTAATATTGGATCACTTCTGGTGATAACTCTGAAATTGTATATATGTGTTGGAATGTATAATGCACCATTTGCTTCCGTACTCTGATTCTTGTTTGTACTGATGCTTAGCGTATATACGGGAAGGTACTTCGGACTTACGTATATACGTTGCAGTGACGTCCCCGTATCCGTGGAATCGGGGCGTTACAGGTTGGTATCAGAGCCTAGGCTCTAACTTCCTCAGTACGTCCAGAGGGCAAATTAATGGTAATGAAATTTGCAACTGGAATACATGAGTCTTGGTTATACATTCCAACTACAAGTGCAGAGTTATCTATTTCTTGACTATCTTTCCTTTGATTCCTAAATCCCTCCTATCCTTTCCCTGTTTTGGTTTTATGAAGCCTTATACTAACTTAAGATATGACTAGACTAGAGAGGTAGTGGCTGGTTCTGAATGAAGCTATTAAGTGATCTCTTCGGTGAACTCTATGAAGCTTGGTATTCTCCAGATTGATCCTGATCTGGCTATCTTTCAGAGGTCAGCAGTCGGAATTCTCTACGGATATTCTACATTCTCTACTATATCGTTCAGGGTGATTGGTGCCTGGTATTCGGGATTCTTAATTGTCGGCCTTCTTTATTATGCTCAGGACTATCAGGGTTTTCTTTATCTTCGGTATTCTGGCTCATTTATTGCACAGCCACGACATCAGCAGTATTATACAGCATTATTCTAAAGATTTAGACAGCCGGAAGTGCGGAGGATGCTTATTATTCAGTCGACTTGAGAGCCCTACCTATTGTGTTTCATATCTTAATTAGTATAGATTCCACCTTTGTCCCCTTTGTATTCAATTTACCCCTTATCGAAATTGCGAGGACGCAATTTTTTGTAAGGTGGGTGGATTGTAATACCCCGTTCCCGGAATACGTACTTAGTTGCGTATTCAGATTTTCGATCGTATTTTTTCGATTTATTTCCTGTATTTATTTTTGTATTATGAATTCCTTATATGATTGTTTTGTCTTGGATTTGGATTCGTGGATTCGGAGTCAGCCCTAGTCTGAACCGAAGGCCCGATCCCAGAGTATTACTTGGTTCGGACATTCTGGTATTCCGATTTGACCGATTTTAGTTTTAAATATCATTTTCCAATATATTAGATTTTATATGATTTTCTAGATTTTTCCTGAATTTAAATGAAAGTCTTCAAAACCGGTGTCGGCCAGTTCCGTTGACCGATTCCCGGATTTTTATTTCACAATCAGCTAGGAATTTCTAGAAGGTCCTTTAGACATTATTTCTTAGAATCATATTTCTCACCTAAATTCTTTTTCTGAGAATTTTATGATTTTATGAAAATTCCATCGGAGTCGGTAGGTAACTGGTTCCGGGATTTTTAGCTTTAAAACTATAAAGTATTTCTTCAAACGGATTTCACTATGATACTTAGTATTATATTCTTGATTTTTGGTAATTATTTCGGGTCGTTCCGAGATACTTGAATTTCGGACGATTCCTGTATTTTCCCGAAAGATTTCCGCATCTGCAACCGAATCCCGGGAATCCGCCACTTTCATTATTTTCATCTTCTCTCCCAAGAAAATATCTTCTCATTATAATTTCTTTTCCTTTTCCTTTTCCTTTATTTCTTTCCTTCCTCCACAATCCACAAGAATTCCAACTTCCCAAAATTCCATTTTCTCCCAAATTCCAACTTCCACTCACTTCCTCATTAAATGCCCTCTTTCTCTCTCTCTCCCATGGCCGGCCAAGTGGCCAAGAGAAGGACACTCACCTCACCTCCCCACTTTGCAAAAAACCCCCTCTCTTTTAGTAAATTGCACCCTCTTTACAAAATCTAAAACCTATATAAACTTTTCCCTTACATTTCTTTACCTTTCCTTTCTTTTCTCTTCTCATTTCTTTCTTCTTCTTCCTCTTCCCCAAGAGAGCCAGCCGACCCTCACCGCCGGCCAGCCATCTCGTCGCCGGCGAGGACCCCTCCCAACTCCGGCCAAGCTCCACCTCCTCCAACACAACAACAACAACTCCTCCATCTCCTTCTTCCTCAAGGATCATCACCATCTCTACCTTTCCTCTTCTTCTTCATCATCAACCACCACCACTCCTTTTGGTAAGTAATTTCCCTCACCAAGACTTGTACAACTCTTAGTCTACTTATGTTTGCATATTCTTGTTGATTTGTGTCTTCAATTCTTGTTATTTAGCCATCAAACCCAACCCTAGAAAATCTGTTCTGTTTGCTGTTTTCCCACGATTAGTCGACTAGACCAAACCATTAGTCGACTAATCTATCATGTCCTGTGAAACCAGTTCTAGGAAACACAGTATTAGTCGACTTACCTTAGTTCCTAGTCGACTAGAGACCCTTAGTCGACTACCCTTTTGACCCTAGTCGACTAACCTTGCCTGAACCAGAAACCCAACTTTCTGTATCTCAGATTTAGTCGACTTAACATAACTGTTAGTCGACTTGGCATATCTGTTAGTCGACTACCCTATTGACCCTAGTCGACTAACTTTCCCTGAAACAGAAACCCAACTCTCTGGAACCCAGTTTTAGTCGACTATACCAGACTGTTAGTCGACTAACCCCCTTTATTAGTCGACTAACCTTCCACCCTAGTCGACTAACTTTGCCTATCTGTCATAGTTGATTCCTTTCTTGAATAGGAACCTTACCCTCTAGACTTATATCCTATCTTAGTATTACTTGACTTGTCACTTGCCAAACATCATCTTACCTTTTCTCCTTCTCTCTCCTCTTCTCTCTACATATTTATATCAGGTTTTGTGGCGCATCCCGAGCTTCTGTGGATATTGGATCTTTCGGCACTTTGGTGATTTAGGCGAGTAGTCTCGCCTCTATTTGAGTTTCCCGTTTCATCGGTCGATAAGTATTTCGCTTCTTATTTCCATATTCATGTTTGCCCTGCAATTGCTTATATTATGGTAGCTTCGTCTTGTACTTGTGCCATGCTATTGATATGCTTACTTCTTTATCATATACCATGCGTGGCCGACCCTTCGTGGTCGTTGGACTTTGAGTTACTTCACTTGCCATGCTATTACTTCAGACCTGTCAGTTGCATACTTCTATTTAACACATGTATATCACCTGACATCTAGTATGTTATCACCTGACCACTTGACCTACCACTATTTGGCAAGACCCTTTTGTTATACCATGACTTGACCTGACTATTATCAATCTCTTGTTATGACTGGTTACTTGATGTATATCACCACTTGTCATGCTATCTTTTATACCCAGCATGATATACTTGACTTTGTGATTATCATGTTTACGGGAATCCTGTCTTGTTATTATGGAACTAAGTGCCACACGGAACAAAGTGCCACACCTTACTCGGTGGGGGCCACCTCTTGAATCCGTGGGGGCCACCTCTAGAATCCAATTATTACTGTTATGTCCAGTTATTCCCGTAATCTGATAATTCTGTTAATAAACCATAAAAAGGACAACTTGTATGGGTATGGGAGGAAGTGATGGATGCCGGAATGATATCTTGCTTATAGTATGGGAATATGACATTTTGGCGGTACTGTTAGTGGGACCTTGGGCCCACAAATTACTATTAGGGGGACTTTGGGCCTCCAAACTGGTCCCAGGTGTATGGGAACTACTATAAGAAGTTCTATCAGTTCTCCATCTGCTTCCGTTAACAACCCTTGGCCTTCTTATATATGGATGTATGTGGGTTGGCCGTACACCAGGTCACATACCTAGATATATGGGTCAGACAAGTAATAATAATAATAGATTCTGTTATGATTTCTGTCGAGATTCATGTTGTGATTCCTGTTACACTTGCTATACATGTTATGATTCCCGTTTTGTATTCCTGTTTGACTTTCATATGATTTGCAACTCTGATTCTATACGCTTGGATTTCTGTGGCATGAGATAATGGTATATAGATGAGGGTTTCCTTGTTTGGATTATTCCTTCGATGTATTAGTCTCATGGGACCGTGACTTAAGCGTATACAATCACTTTTGCTTGTAATCAGCTTCACTTGGTTTTCCTGTTTTATGATGATTATGTCATACCCGTTCATATATACTTCATTTGTGTTCTAACCCTCCTGTCTCCTGTACTTGACACTCGTAATTATTCTGGCTCGCCACCTGGCATTGTATCATACTCGCCTGGGGAGTTTCACTGACTCCCCTGGATTCTCATGTCCAGGTTATGGAGCCCGGAGCGTGTGGATTTCCCCCTTTGCTGCTCAGAGTGGCGCAGCGGTAGCGTGGATCTCCAGCCGACCGTCCAGAGCCACATCCTTCCAGGCCCCCATGTATGCCTCTCGAGTTTCCTCTTTGTAAACTCGTGAGTGCCCTTTTTCTATTTTACTCTTGTACTCTTCCTTGTATACCTGTATGCGAGCTCCCTTTTGTACTGTTCACATATGTATATCTTTTGTACTCTCGCATTTGCGCATCAGTGATATAATATTATTGTAATATTGGATCACTTCTGGTGATAACTCTGAAATTGTATATATGTGTTGGAATGTATAATGCACCATTTGCTTCCGTACTTTGATTCTTGTTTGTACTGATGCTTAGCGTATATACGGGAAGGTACTTCGGACTTACGTATATACGTTGCAGTGACGTCCCCGTATCCGTGGAATCGGGGTGTTACATTATGTCTCTTGTTTTTCCTGATCTTTTGCTTGTTTTCTTTTATGAGGTTGAGTTACAATTCTGAGAGCCACTGGCTTCTGGGAGATCTTGTTTTGGGAGTTGAAATTGTTTTTCCCTCTCAGATTTTCACTTGATGGTTTTCCTGGAACTTGGTTGATTTTTATTTGACAAATATGTTATTATTTGCTCTACAGTTTTTGGTGAGATGATTCATAAATCAAAAAAGGTAGTGAGGAGGTAGATTGCAGATATCTCAATCCTTCTTCTTCCTTGAGACTAGATTGAGAAAGCATATATAAGAACTAGAATCTGCTTAACGTCTACCTTTATTTCAGCATTTTGCTTTTATTTCAGCTTTTTGCTTTAGAGTTTGAACCTTTCTTGGAGTGCTTTTTGGATACAGTCAATTTATTACAAATTTGAAGTTTTGCATCATCTCTTTTATTTGTTTTTCAGCATCAGACGGCACTGCAAGAAGGATCAGGAAAAGGTGACTGAATTTCTTACCAGGATATCTGTCACGAATATAATCTCTCTGTTTCTTAGTTCTTGAGTTTCTTGTGTTTTCATCAATGAAGTTAAGTCTATATTGGCTCTGTAAACCATACAGTTTCATGGTTTAGCACTTGGTGGATTGGTACCCAGTTTTTAGCATCTTTCTACCATTCTCATGTATATTGTGCATAGTTCTTCCAAATTTTTAAGTAGACTACATATGATTGCTTTCCCTTCCATCTTATTACTTACTCTTGATCTTTCGTCTTAGCTGGTTCCCAGGTAGGCCTGTCAATGGGTCGGGTCTGGACCCGAACCCAACCCAGACCCGACCCGTTTAGAAAGGTATGGCTAGTGTTGTTCTAGACCCGTACCCATATACCCGTCTACCCGAATACCCGATTACTAAATGGGACGGGCCTGGTTTTACTTGAACCAGACCTGATTACCCATTTACCGTTTCAAAGCCCAGCTACAAATGCTATCCTTAAAATTAGAAAGGACTTCTCCCTGTTCCATATCTTTAGAACCTCTCCTCTCTTCTCCAGTGTCATTTCTGAGAATTTGTTGATGAATGGGAACCCTCTGCAAAGATTGAGGGACCCATAAATGAGAAGAGTCCCCAGTCGTATGGCAAGGAGCCACAGAACCAATCTCACCAAGAAAATAGCTTCCTTAGGTCCTCTTCAACAGCTCTACAACCCGCAAACAATCAAGAATTAATGCTTCATTTGTTGAGAACAGGAGGTGACAAACTGAAATCAATGTACAGAAGAGAAAGAGAGGCCAATAGAATTGAATTATGACCTGTGGTAAACGAGTCCTGGTAAATGGGTCTGGACCAGCAGGTAAAGCGGGTCCGAGTATGGGAACCCACCTTTAGGACCCGCGGGTAAACAGGACGGGTATGGTACCCCATTGAGTAATCGGGTCTGGGTCTGGTACCACCCGTACTCGCCCTGAACCTGACCCTTTGACAGGTCTATTCCCAGGTCAAAGAGGAGTGCGAGTTATTAGGATTTTGTCTTGTTTTCAAAAGGAGATATGGTCCAAGAAGATTCAATCGAATTGGAGAAGATGATGACTTGAAGCAGAAGAAGAAAAGCAGATCAAGGAAGGTTAATCGACTGTATAGTCGACAACAAGATATTAGTCGACTAATCAAGACTATTAGTCGACTAGGGCAGATATAGCGGCAAAAACAAAAGAGCAGTTTATAGTAGTCGATATATATGTGTACTAGTTGACTAATATAAGAAATTAGTCGACTAATCATATGGACTAGTCGACTAATAGGGGCGTTTTCTGAAGCAGAATCAGTTTTCTTATCCGGTGCCGATATTCTTTTCTGGTGGAGTAAGATAGAACTCAACTTCCATTCAATGAAGGATTTGTTTCTAAAAATTAAAGGGTTTAGAATTCTCTAAAGGAGATCAACTCCGAATAGGACTGATCGAGATCTTTCAAGCATCTAATGGCCAAGATCATCTCTTAGTTCAAATAGGAGTTGTTTTGTAAAATCCTATAAATAAATGTTGTAACCAACATTGATCTCAATCTAATCTCAAGAAATTATTGTGAAATTGATATGCTCTGATATCAAATTGTTGTAACAAATCGACATTCTAATACCAATTGTTACTCTCAGGATTGACATTTGCGGAACTTAATAATATGATCAGTACTTGCAAAAGAAAAATTATTGTAAAGCAAACTAGCAATACCTAGACCAAAAAAAAAGAAAGAACACGATGATTTAATGCCGTTTGGCCCAAACTTGCCTATGTTCACAGAGAGAAAACTTTAGAGAGCTTTATTAATAACTTGATAATAAAGAGATCTAACCTACAAAGTGAATACTCTTGTTACATCAAGAGGAAGATTAGATTGGTTTGTATCAAGTTATTAATAAAGCTCTCTCAAGTTCTCTTCTCGTGAACGTAAGTCAAGTTTGGGCCGAATCACGTTAAATCCTTATATTTTTTCTTATTACTTTTTTGTCTAGGTATTGTTAATTTGTTTTACAATAGTTTTTCTTTTACAAGTACTGATTATATTGTCAAGTTTCGCAAATGTCTATCCTGGGAATAACAATTGGTGTTAGAGCGCCGATTTGTTCTAACAATTGCTATCAGAGCATATCAATTTCACAACAATTGATATCAGAGCTAAAGGCTACGAAGGGCGATATATTGAAGATAGAGATAAAGTTCAAGGTCAAAAGTTCAATGGCAAAAGAAACTTTGGCTTATGACAAAAGAGGGTGAAGGCGTTACTAGTGCAACATGGTCTTTACAAGACCTTGCAGGAAAAGTCAGCAAAACCTACAGGTACGTCAAACGAAGATTGAGGGAGATGGATCTAAAGACGGTAAGCATGATCCAACTATGTCTCGCAGATGAGATGATGTACAACATGATGGATGAAGAAATAACTACTGGATTGTGGTCAAAATTAGAAACATTGTATATGATGAAAACCTCCCCAACAAGTTGTATTTCAAGAAATAACTATATGGGCTACACATGAATGAAGTAACAACAGTGTTAGAGCATTTAAACTTCTTCAATAAGATCATCAGTGAGCTTCTAACTGTTTGTGTCAAGATCGATGAGGACGACAAGGCGTTTATACTTCTCAATTCGCTTCCACAATCATATGATTGCATCACCTCCACCATGCTTTATTGTAAGGAAACTCTTATTTTGGAGGAGGTTATGTCAACTCTCTTATCTAATGAGATTAGAAATGGCCAAATCAAGGAGAGCAGAGAGGATTAGGTTTGGTGGTCATGGGAAGGAAAGGAAGAGGAAAAGAAAGGAAAGGTCCGGGCTCATCAAAGGCATGTCACTTTTGTCACAGAGAAGGTCATTGAAAGAATGACTATAGCATCGTCAGGAGTGGTTGAAGAAGAAGAGGCAAGCTGTGGAGGCAGATATAGTATTAAGCGGTGTAGAGGGCACTGAGGTATTAATAGCTTCCTACGAAGATACACTTCTCAAGGTAAAGGTTAGACATTCTGTTCAGGTAGTACAGTTCATATATGTTCCCAAAAAAAGTTGTACAACTCCTTGATTGAAAAAGAGGAAGCAACTGTCAAGGTGGTGGTTGGTTTGGCTTGTAAAGTCATCGGTACTGAGACAGTGAAGGTTACAGAAAGAGATGAGATGGTGCATGCTCTGGAGGTAATCCAGTATGTCCTGGAGGCACGCTACAATCTAATATCCATATGGGTGCTCGACGAAGAAGGATGTCAGATCCAAGTGCAACAAGGCGGCATCACAGTCAACCAAGGAGACAGGGTAATCTTGGAAGGAGAGAAGTGTGAAGGGTTATATCAGTTCGAGGTGAAGATTTAGGGATAAGCTTGGAAGGGAGCTCATCGAGAAGTAGAGCTTAAAGGAAAACTGCAACGGGACATGAACCGAGTCAAAGCATTAAAGGAAGGAGAAATGATGCATCTGGGTAAAGCTCGAGATGGCTCAAGTCATGGCGGTAAATTAGCCAAAGTCCCCAGGGAGAAGGGCAAGAGTTAAATGCTTCATGGCCCAATTACAACCAACGAAAAAATCAAGATAGTAATCCAAATCTCAAGGTGTTTTACTAAAGGCTTGAAAAGTAAGTCAAAATGGAGATTGTTAAGATTTTGTCTTATTTTCAAGAGGAGATGATGGTCTAAGAAGATCTAATCAAATTGGAGAAGATGATGGCATGAAGTAGAAGAAAAGAAGCAGATCAAGGAAGATTAATTGACTGTATAGTAGACTAACAAGACTACTAGTTGACTGTTCAAGAGTATTAGTCGACTAGGGCAGATACAGATTCAAAAAGATATAGAGCAATTTACATTGATCGACTATATATATGTATACTAGCTGACTAATATCAGGAATCATATGGACTAGTCCACTCATAGGAGCATTTTCTGAATCAGAATCAGTTTTTCTTTTCAGGTTCTTGTTTCCTTTTCTGGTAAAGTACGAATAGGACTAATTTTCTGTTCAATGAGGGATTTATTTTTAAAGATTAAAGGGTTTAGAATTCTTCTAAATCAAGAAGATCAACTAATAGGACTGATCAAGATCCTTCAAGCATCCAATGGTCAAGATCATCTCATAGTCCAAATAAGAGTTGTTTTGTAAAATCCTATAAATAAAGGTTATAACCCAACATTGATCTCAATCAAATCTTAAGGAGAAAAAGGTGAAGAACACTAAGGAGATTAGAAAGAAGTCAAGAAAGAGAGGAGAAAGGTGAAGGTGCATAGAGATAAAGTAATACTCTTATAATCTAGGTCTATATTAAGGAGAAAGATGAATACTCTTGTTGCATTAAGAGGAATGTTAGATATATTTGTATCAAGTTATTAATAAAACTCATTCAAGTTTTCTCCCCGTGGACGTAGGCCTAGTTTCAGCCAACCACGTTAAATCTTCATGTTTTTTCTTATTGCTTTTTTATCTAGGTATTGCTAGTTTGTTTTTGCAATAGTTTTTCTTTTGCAAGTACTGATCATATTGTCAAGTTCCGCAAATGTCAATCTTGAGAGTAACAATTGGTTTAGAGCGCCAATTTGTTACAATAATTGGTATCAGAGCATATCAATTTCGCAACACGACTAACTATTAGGTGGTGTCCCTTCTCTTACAAACTAGCATTACATGTCAACACTTTCTTAATGGCTTTAATCCTTCCATGCAGATGACTTTCAGGCTAAATCAGTAAACTTGACACTATTTGCTTTATTCTTTTTTTAAACTGGTGCTTTATATGTAGAGAGAGGGCAAAAATAGGAGAGAGAGTTTTTAAACTTTATGACAGAACTTCGGTCGACCGACATGCACAAGGCTTGGATTGATCGACTGCTCAGTCGATCGAAGATGATAGAGAGGAGAAAAACCCAGTTGGTCGGCTGGTCGACCTAAGTCCTGCAATCTTGTAGGATTTTGCGCGGTCGATCGGGCGGTCGACCACACACTTCGGTCGATCGACTGGCCGGTCGACTGACTGTCGGGTCAGAGGTGATTCTGGACTCAAAATACTGTGGATTTGAGAGTTTCTTCTCTTCTCTATAAATAGAAGATGTAATCCATTTTGTGGGAGATGAGAGAAAAGTGAGTTTTTGAGAGAACCAATTGTAAATCCTCTTGTAATCTCGTGTAAATCAAATATAGATCTCTTTTCCGCCCCGGGGACGTAGGCAATCTTATCGAACCTCGTAAATATGTCTCTCTCTCTCTCTCTCTCTCTGTGATTGTGTTTGCGCATCTAGTGTTGTGTTCATGGGCTAGTCTAGATTCAACATTATATGCTAATTCTCTCTCAATTAGGTTTGATCCTTTCACTCATACTTGTTAGGTAAATGTGTAAGTCTGATCTCTTGCTGTCTTGCTCACTATTTGCTGTAAGATCGACACAGAAGTTGGTTATAACAACAATGTACTGTAAGATTGACACAGGTTCCTGAGAGTTGATTTGGTGGGTTTATGTTCATGAAGACTAGAAGGGTGAAAAGGGGCAGAAAGCTGAGGAGGAATTTAGTTTCTCAGCGTTATGTAATTCTACTTACTTTTATGTGTTCCTTTTTGGATCATACTGTCAACAAGTTTCCTATGATTATTAGATGGTTCAAGTGGAATAATAGTTCCCCAATGTCAAAATGTAGGAAATAAGAATTTTTGACATTGAATACTGTTATGCTTTTGTTTCCTGTTTAGTGACTGCTGTTATGCTTGAGATTGACATTTTTTTGACACATCAGAATTTTTAATGTTTTGGTCAACTTAAATCTTTTCAGAGGAGAGGAATTAATTCTCTGCAGAACTATTGTAAAATCACCATAGTCTCGACTTTGAGCTTCTTCTTTTTCCCATTATTTTGTCCTAAGCTGTAGCATTTTTTAATGTTTGCAGCAAATATCAAGGCTTCATGAACACAGGATGTGGTTGAATTAAGGTGAAATCTAATATTCCTCTCCCCTGAAGAAGAACACAATATGCATGGTAGTCACTTTGCAGGTTTAGAGTAGCAGCAGCTCAAATGCTAGCTAAAGGAATTGGCAGTTTTCTGGTTGTTTCCCAAACAAATAGATGAGTTACAACAGAAGCTATTTTGGTCCACACTAATTGATCATTAGCAATAAAAATCGAGCCAGTATAAATATCCTTTTCATTTTGCAACAGCTTCAGGCAGATATATATGTACACATAATTACTATCCCGTCAACATTTAGAATATCTTTAACTCTGGCACCAAATTTTAGACTTGATTCTGTTTGGATCATGGCCAGAGTTTTGTGCAATGTGTGGAAGCATGACACTTGAGCCTTTTGGGAGATCAAACGCATACAAGATTGTAGCAAAACAGAAAACTGGCCTATGTGAATCAAGAGAAATACAGCCATAGGTGTAGAGTACAAGAGAGAAATCACGTTCAACAACTCCTCTTTTCCTAATAGAAAATTTTATATTGAAAACAAGACATATTCGTTATAGATTCCCCATGCCAAAGATTATCCAAACCTCCAAATTTCTTTCACGTTACGTTGTTATGGAATTTCTACAAAATAGCTTTTTTCCAAAGAAGAGGAGACTGATTTAGAGCTGTGAAATGCAACATTGTTAGTACAGGTTTCAATAGAAAAGAGCGAGAATAAATTCCACAAGCTTTCCCTTAAAGACTATATCGATATCAAAAGATCTAATCCTTGCACCTCCTCTTGTATTCAATTTGCAAATAGATGCGCAACTAATCTAGTGATGAAGTTTCGACTCTCTTCTATGCATTCCAAAAAAATGTTGAGACGAGTTATTCGCTGACTTTGATCACTTTCAGAGCAGGACATATTGTTATGCAAATCTGATTTCAGAAGCTATATTGTAAATTATACTTTCAAAATGTCTTAGAGGATTATTTCTTGACGTGGCATAATCTGAATCATATTGAATCATATCTGTGTCCAAATCCTATCCGTAATTGGTTATGGATACGGATATGGTGAATGTCATATCTGGTTATACGGTAGATTCCAATTTGTAATGGACCACGTGACTGCTTACGTCACGGAAGAGGGGTGTTCACTGTAAAATTTTCTTGAATCAATTGAAAGATTACAACGGAACAATATTCCGGTTACAAGCGAGGGAGGATGTTGAATCTTGAATCCTCTCTTTGTTTAAGGCTGGGTTCTTCAAGTGGCGGTGGAGAGTGAATCTTCTTCTCCGTTGACCAGGTGACCGTCGAGACCTTCCAGGGATCTCCTCTTCGGATGGTAGATGGAGTAACTCAGCTCTGTCTACCAAAACTCTCAAAGAGAAGATAGGCAAAGAGCAACTTGTACGCAGCAAGTTGGCTTGAAGAGTTGAACTCTTTGTATTTCCTTTCTCTCTGTCTGTCGTCTGTTGTCGTCCTTTGTATCTCTCCTCCCCGTTCTCATAGCGGCGGGGCTATTTATAGAGGTTTCAGGGGTGAACGTGCCCCCTAAAAATGCTCCACAACGAGGGGTTAACTTCCCCGCTATGTGGGCGGTGACTGGCCCCATAACCAGGGCAGTTATAATCGAGGCGCAGGTTTCGACCCTCGCGCCTTGATGCTGAGACGCGGGTTCGGACCCTCGCGCCTTGATGCTGAGACGCGGGTTCGGACCCTCGCGCCTTGATGCTGAGACGCGGGTTCGGACCCTAGCTCTTTTGGGCTGCTGAGACGCGGGTTCGGACCCTCGCGCCTTGATGTTGAGATGCGGGTTTGGACCCTCGCGCCTTGATGCTGAGACGCGGGTTCGGACCCTAGCGCCTTTGGGCTGCTGAGACGCGGGTTCGGACCCTCGCGCCTTGATGCTGAGACGCGGGTTTGGACCCTCGCGCCTTGATGCTGAGACGCGGGTCATATTAACCTTGCGTCTGGAACTTGAAACTCTTCTTTTTAATAGCTTGTCTTTTAGTGATTTTTTTTTTAGACAGCCTACAGAACCCCCTCCAAAGTTTTCGACATTCCGCGGTTAACTGGGACGGATTTCGAAATACTTTGGACTCTAGCTGAGTTCACCCTTATGACTGGACTGTCAATGCTCCGGGTTTGATCTTATCTGGAGTATGGTCTTCGTGAGTGTACTGTGGAACTCTTTGAAGCCACCAAAGTTGATCGTGTTGAGTGTCTAGATGCACAGTCTAAACCTCCCCGATTGCTTTAAGTCTGTCGTGGGTGCACTTTAAAGCCAGGAGTGGACGGTCGTCTACTTGTGCCAGTGTACTGTTGAACTGATTTGCAGAAGCAAGGACTGAACGCCAGCTCTTTTTGAGACGCAGGGATAGTACTGCTTTAAAGACGCGACTTTCATAGGGTGCATCTTTTGGAAATGGAAACGCGACTGATATTCCATAAGGCAGACGCGATGCTAGGCCGGATTGGAAGGATGCGAACTTCGGAGGGACGCATCTTTTTGAGTAAAGACGCGACTTTCTGAACGCAACTATGGTCGTGCTGAAGGGGTGCATCCATTGAAGAGGCGCGGCTGTTGGGTGCGAATCCGTGCCATGTCATGAGTGCACTGCCACGTGTCCTGTGGAACCGACGGGACATCTGCTTTTTGGCGTGCGAATTTCACGCTGTATTAAATGCGCTATCCACGCGTCAAAAGATGATTCGATGCCGAGTCAATCGAGCCAAGCGCCGCGTATCTTTGCGAATCACTGTGCCTATAAATGGCAACAGTCATCGAGAGAGTCATCATTAGTCTCTCTTTCGTCTTCGGGTGCATCTGCTAGGGTTTTGAGAAAAAGTATTTCCTTTGTTCTCTTCTCTTCCATCTAGCATTAGATTCTTGATTCGCAATGGCACCCAAGGCCAAGCGAACTGCTTCATCGTCGAAGGCGGTCGTCACTGAGGCCCAAAGGGGCGGTTCCTCCATGCAGGAAGCCCCTATCTCAGGTATAACGCCATCAGGCTTGATCTTCGCCATTAGACGGGTTTATGGAGTTCTTATAACCCTAAAAATCCCTTCTTTGAAGGAGAACCGCCAACGTGGATTCGAAACCGTGTTTGGTTCTCAGACGCGGTCTTTGAGTTAACAAACAAGGCGCGGGTTTGATGACCCTACCGCTTTTATCCGCTTGAGGATGTACTTGTTTGTTGAACATAGGGCGCCAGTAAGCCTTGCGTTCCGGAGTCATCACTTAGAATGTTTCTAATTGTGAAAGATCCGGACGCAGACTTGATTCTTGCGTTCTGTGACATCAGACGCTGGTTTTTATGAATCTTGCACCGAGTCCAAGTACTTAGAGATTTTTCATAAGTCTTGGATTTTTAAAACGCAGAGTCCCTGCTGGCCTCATGGTCTTCAGGTCTGGACGCGGGTCCTCAGGTCTGGACGCGGATTTTGACAATTTCTGCGTTCAGTATCTCTTCTGCGTCTGAATTATAAACACTTAACGTTTTCGTTTAGTTTAGATTTCTGATCAAGTGTCGTTTTCTTCTGCAGTGTGACACTCTTCCAACCCACTCTCCAAGAGGCGCCACTTCGGGCACATAGGTGGTACTGACCATGATTTAACCTTTGTGCTGCAAAGGACTGCTCCTGTGACTGCCGACAAGTCGAAGGAGCGAAGGGAGAGGCTCTCCAACGTTGACGCGGTAACCTTTCGGGGGCTTATGACTGACGCGGCATTCACAACGAATTCTCGCGCTCCGATGGAGAAGCCTGCTTTCTTCTTTGGAGACCACATTAGCGAGGGCGGTTATTCCTTGCATGACGGAGATTATAAATGGCTCCGTCAGATAGGGGATAGAAGATTCTTTCTTCCGAACATGGAGAGGATGTACCCACTATCTTATCTCCAGCACATGTCCGTCCCTTGAAAAATGACATGGGAGCTTTCCCGACCCGTCCCTGAGGTTACTCTCGGCAACTTAGGCTCCAAGAAGGTATATCATGCTGGTCATGATAAGGAGGCTCTCGGCCTGTTTCCCGAGCTGTTCAGGGCCGATCACCCAGTAGGAGAAACTCCTAAACTCGGCACCACCTTTCTCAATGCATTCATGAAAGTGGGGGTGATTTTCCGGTTGACTTCCGTTCGCCCGGGTGGATCCATTCCACTGAGAAGTATTGGTGGGGCAAGATGGTGAGCTTCGTCCTTGCCGATCTTGGAGGCCTGTTGGAGCATGTGGAATTGTACCAAGCGGTCAGGGCCGTGCAGTATGGTATTCCACCAAGTTCTCAAAACTTCTTTGGGATCCTGGAGCGTTACAATCCTCTGACGGGGACATTCTTCACTCCGGTCGGAGAGATGGGTCTTGCCCTGCACGAGTTGTACGAAGTCTCGGGGCTGGTAATGGGGGACTCTCCCTATGAGGAATACGTCCCGACCACTGAGGAGCTTCACCTTTTGAAGAAAGAGTCTCCTCGGGTGTACGAGACTTATTGGGAGGTGTTATGTCACTTCCACATTTGCGGCCAAATAACCTCTTGGAGGACGAGGGGAGTCAAGCAGTTGTCTTGGGCAAGCTACTTGTTTAATGGCGTCAATCAGAAAGACCATCCAGTGACCCGACTGGCTCCCAGCTCCGACGAGGAGATTGCCGATAGGATCAAGGCTTCTGTAGACTCCTACACCACGGAGTTGAACGAGGATACTTTCGAACCTGACACGGTTTTCGAAAGTTTTCATCATCAAGCCCGGACCCCTATCTCCAATCGAGCACTGTTGGCGGGCTTCTTAATGTTGTGGTTGAAGCGTTGTGTGGTGCCGACACTGCCACATGAAGTGATTGTTGCCGACGTAGTGTACCCGGCGGTGCTCCTGGCTTATGGTAGGCCCATAGCCCTCCTCCCGGCCATGGCGGCCGGTATTCAAAGCGGGTTGCGGGCCTTAACTCAGAATCTATGCAAAGTAGAGAAGGCTGTCGACTCCCAGGGTAAGGCGATTGTTGACTCAGAGGGGAGGCCGACGGTAAAGCGTCCCAACCCTCGGGTTGAGCTTCCCTACACATACCTAATGGCTTGGTACGTTATGCACTGTCCCTCCCTGATGACGCCGGTGTCTTGGAGTGAGGGGTTTACCCCTTTCGTACAGCGGTTGGAGGGTTCAAGCTGGTGTAATACTTATATGTATTTCATTCGGAGGTGCATTCTAACTGCTTCGAACTACCAGCTCAATCGCTGCTTCCCCGAGATTACTGGTGCATCTTTCGGGGATAAATTTGCTGACTTCGTGGGCCCAGATAGCTTCACGAGGCTGTCATCGGGAGTTTTCTAGTGGTTGGTCAATATTCGGTCCGGGTATGTGCTTTTCCGACAAGGGAATTCATGCACGATCGAGCCGTACATGCCGAATCGCTTCGCCCGACAGTTCGGCTATGATCAATTATATGTCGGTAACCCCAATGCTCGACTCGCCTTCAGTGGGAACTTGTTTGAAGGTGCTCGGGCTTGGTATTATAGCGTGGTTGGAGGGACGGAAGCGCTTTTTCGTCTGCCCCCCAAGGAACCGAAAGGCTGTACAAGCCTTAGCTTCTGTACCTGGTACTTCCAAGCCAACCAAACGCCTGACTTTGCTCCAGAGTACTCATGCATCGAGAGTATCAATGCATTTTAGGGGTCCAACAAACGCTGACGAGGCGTCGAGGAGTATCGGAAGGCTCTGAAGGAGACCAGAAGGGTATCGAGGGAGGAGCCACGAGCAACAAAGGGTCGACAGGCGGCGCGTAAGCGTCCTCAAGGCTCTACTTCCACTGTTGAGCCTGCCCCAAAGAAGGTCTGGAGAGACTTGGCGGCCGCAGTTTCTCCGTCCGAAGACATCCCTTCTGGTGTTGAGGAACAGAGGGAAGGAGCGGAAGATGACGATGACGCCCCCTTAGTCCGTACCCGTGGGTTGCGCAGCAGGGGCCCCAGGATTTTAGAGGAAGGGGAGTTCGCTGACAAACCCACCGCCGCTGACGAGGCTGAGCAGCTTGAAGTCGACATAATGAGCGGAGGTGATGTTGAGATTCCAGGGGTCTCAACTCAGCCCGGGTCTTCCTCAGCTCACGAGAGGAGGGATGAGGCACAACAGCCTGGGTCCCCAAGTGTATTAATCCCCAGTCCTCGGGTAGTTGACCCCAGCCCTACCACGGGGGTATTTGGTGGCAAGGCCCCGGTTGCCGAGGCTTCTCGCGTTGCACTATCGTCTTCTTCATCCGAAGAAGAAGGGTATGATTCAGGCGATGAGGTCGACTTTGGCGATGAACCCGCTCCTCCTGAGCCGAGTAAATTCTCACACATCTCGGAGGAGGAAATATATGGGTGTGAGCCGGTGACGGCGTCACCACCAGCGGTAGTTATTCCTGCTAAAGCTGCTGAAGGTACTCTTTTCGCCTAACTCATCCTTTTAACTAGGAAAAGGATTTTGACGTTTTCTTTTTTATTTGGCTTCATATCGCAGGGCTGGTCGTGGTTAGCGAGGCTGCTGCTTCCTCCCAGATCGAGGAGATGATACAGGAGCTGGCCCAGCAGGAGAGAGTTGAGGCTCCTATTACTGGGATGCCTCAAGAGAGGGCAATCATCGAAGTCAGGGAGACCTCCACCATGCAGGATTCGCCTAAGAACTCGCCATCTTTGGACCCTCAGCTAGGTAAGAAAATATTGATATTTTGAATGTTTTCTTTTACTGTCGTAGCTGATATTCTTGTAATTTGTAGAGGGCACTGAGGAAGCTCAGGTAGGAGACTTGGCGGTCAGTGCCTACCCGGGAGGCCGTACAGCTCAGACCTCGGCCAAGGACCCTGAAGAGGTCGAGCTTACTGTCATTTCATCGGTTGCGGAGGTTTCTACGGACGTAGTACCCCCAGAAGTGCCGGCGGCTACTCTTGCTCCTGCCGCACCCGTGGTCAGCCCACTCCTGTACCGGAAGAATCGGCTTACATCCCTCACCCCGTGATAGAAAGGGGATCGGGGAGCACTTTAGGTGGTGATACCATGGGGATTCTGACACGCCAGATGGTGCAGCAGTTCTTTACCTCGATGCAATCATGTATTGATTTCATCCTATCTGGGATAGCTCCTTTGAATTCGCCCGAATGTTTCTCGGAAACCTGGTCGAGAACATCAGTTTAGCCGGAGGCCCTTCACCAGCCAAGGTGTGTCTGCTGCTGGTGGAGCAGTTGGGACATAACTTGAGAGAGCTTCGATCCCTGGAGAATGCTGGCTCATTTCATGAGGCCCAGGAAACGCTGAATAGGCTCCTTGCTGCTCAAGAGCAAGAGCGAAGAGAGGTGAAAGAGAAGATAACCGAAAGGACCCGTCTTCTCGAAGGTTTTCAGGCTGATCATTAAAAGCTAGCGGTCGAGTCAAAGGAATCCGAGATGATCATGCAGGCTGCGAAGCAGGCTATCCTTGACTCTCGGGCTGCTATAGCCAGAGCTGAGCCTTTGATTGTTATTAATGAACAGAAGCTTGCTACTTCTGAAAAGAGGCTAGCGGAGTTAGAGGCTGCCAAGGTGCAAGTTGAAGCAAATCTCTCTGTTTATTCCTCCGAGCTGGAATCCCTCCGAGTACAAGCGAAGAGATTTTTATCCGAGGAGGATCTGCGGGCCCAAGCTCTCATGGAGGCTGAGAAGGCGCGCCAACATGAGATACATCGCCTTAGAGAACAAATTCGTTCTTTGGCGAACCAGGACTTTTAGCCTTCTTTTTTTTTCTTCTTGTAAAGAAAAGGACACTCTATTTACCAAGAGTGTTTGTATCTACTTTTATCATTTTTGAATAATAAAAGTCTTTGAAAAGAAATTTTTTTTTTATTGCCTCGCTGCGGATAGATTCAATCACAGTTTTTTTTTGGTTGTGCTATCTGGCTGACTGTGAATACTGAACTTAGGTAAAACTAAGTTCTTTTGATGAAACGCAGCGTCGATTCATAAAAAGAGACGCGGCTCTGAGGCACGCGATTCTGACCTGCCAGTGAAGACGCGGTTCAAGCGGACGCGAAGGACGCAGTTTTGAGTGTGATTCACTGGCCGCAATCCTTAACTTTATCCAGACGCAGAGTTCAGGATACATTAAGAATGTGGTCTTACGCCCCTTAAAATTGACGCAGTCAGGGACGCGACGCTGAGACTCGGTGCAAGACCCATCATCATCCATGTAGACGCAGCTCCAAGACACTTGTGAAGGTGATAGGCCTTCTCTGCTGAAGATATAAGCTTCGGGACGTAGCTTTATGTGCTTTCCCACTGAGACCCCCAGAATGAGTCCCTTTTGTTGATGGACGCAACCTTGAGTCGTCCAAGAGACGCGGAGCAACTTTGAGTCATCCAAGAGACGCGAAGGGTCTTCTAACTTGGAATGAAGGAGGACGCCACTTTTTGAAAAAGAGGCGCGAGCCTCTGGGCGCGGCTCTCACATCTGCGTTTGGTGCAACTTCCCAGACGTTATGTGCAGCCTGTCATAAAGATCCTGTGAGATTTTCAAACGTCAAGTCTTCGTTGACGATTGGGAACCCGCATCATCCGTTGTTTCCCAAAGCGGTTGTCCACGCGTCGGTTCTTCATTGGGCTTAGGCGTTAATGCCTTTTAATGTCAAACTGGCGCTGGCGGTTGGAGACCAGCGTCTTCGATGCTTCCCGAAGCGATGCTCCACGCGTCAGCCTTCCATTGGACTTTGACAGTCGTGCGGTCATTAAGGCCGACGGTTCTAATTGATGAACCATTAATTATGGTTATTATGGGCTGCCTATAAATAGGGCTCACCCTCTCCCTGTATCAGTCTATACTTAGACTGTTTTCTTTTTGAAAGTGAATGCCCTGAGAAATTCCGCCTTCTTCAGAGTCTCTAACAGGGACCTGCCTCCATGGATGAAGATGACTTAGAGCTCTCATGCTTCTGTTTGGTCTCTTCAGAAGATTACCACTGTCAAGTGATTTCAATAACAGGAAGCGTCTTCTTGAGCACCTTTTATGTCCGTGCTTCGATGCAGAGAGTTCAACTCTTAATAGAGGCCTCTGCGGGTATGCCATCCCGATTTGCCATGATATTTTTGATCCAACCAGGTTTGAATTTTGATATCTCTTAAAGAGATATTATCATCTGGATTTTCTCATGAAGTCTTAGTTGGTGCATTCCTTTTCTGGAATTTGCGCCATCGACTTAAACTTCTCTAGACGCAAATACAGTGGGTCTTGGCCCCTGGCTGCCGGTTTTGCACACAGAGCTTGCGCCTTGAGGCCGCTGACTTGGAAGAATTTTAACTTCGGGCTGAAGGTTTCAGGCTTGAATTTTGCAACTCATGTTCATCCAACAGGGAGATGGCAATTTTCGCGTCTGATTCTCTTCACGTCTCGTACTTTAAGCGCGGATGCAAAATGAGACTGCGTTCGAATTCTGTGTATATCACAGTTTTGATCGCGTCTGTTTCTGCCACCGCGGAAGTTCGACTCACTGTGTAGGTCATTCCCACGTCTGAAGTCCTCAGCGATAGCTGCGTCTGTCACTTAGTGTTTTCTGTTGAAGTACACTAAGCTTCGAATTTTCTAATTTTGTTGCTTCTTGCAGGTAGGCTTGATCATCCTTTTTCATGTTCGCTGGGCCCGTGGGAGAATATATCGGCCGGCGAACTTGTTCGATGTTCGTCCACAAGGGAAGAAATCATGGTCCCCGTCGTCCACAAGGGAAGAAATCATGGTCCCTGACGGGGATCTAGCCCTCGCCAAGATCTCTTTGGACGCGATGCACCAGTCATGCTTGCTGGTATGGCATGGTCAGAGTGAGTATGGCGGCGGGGGTAGCAGTGGATATAGTGGTGGGTGTCATCCCCTGTGAGGACTCAAAACCTCCTCTCTCACCCCAGAAGTGACATCGAGGAAAACTCCATGCCTACTGGATGACCTTCTAGTGGAAGAGATGTTCATCAATGAGGGATCGTATCCTGCCACTTCGGATGGTCCGGCAGGATCGGAGGATTCTGCTGCCATTCGATCTCAAGAACGCCATTACTCTTAGTCAATGATGGGCTCTTTCAATGTTTACGTCATGCATTGAGGTGCAATCAGTTCCGATCGTTGCCACAGTATCCAATCCTGCTTTGGCGCCCTTCCAAGCATCCTGTACTCAGAATTACATGCAGCTTTGAGGAGTGAGTAAGACCTCTGAGAGAGAGAGAGGGACTTCTTTGTACTCCTTAACTGTAACACTCAATCTTATTGTATAAGAGAGCGTCTTGTATCACTTTCATATGCCTGGATATAAAATAAAAGTGACACTTTTCTTTTTTCTTCTTCTTCTATTGTCTTGAACTTTTTTTTTTTAATCAGACGCATAGAAGCAAATATTTTTGAATCACTAGGGATATGATACTCCTAACGAATCAAAGCTTGTAAGAAAGTCCTGTTTCAGGAAATTCAACAATGCTGTCAGAGGTGTGATATTTAACTTGACAGAGAAAGATGATTTTGTGGACCTGTCACTCTATAAAGGAAAGTGACAAGTGAAATTCGTACCTCCAGGGAAAACGAGCCTTTATCAAAGTTTTAGGATTAACTTGATTAAGCTCAGCTGGGGGTTTGATGGAAACACTGTTAATGGTGTAGTATTAACCTAACAATGTTTTTTTTTAGGTAGACTTGTTATTCTGTTAAAGAGAATAGCAAGTGAATCTAGATTCGCAGGGAATCTAAGAAAGTTTTTACCGTTAGAGGTGTGATATTAACTTAACGGGTTGAATGTAGTCTTGTCAGAAGTGTGATGTTAATCTGACAAGGATGTGAGTCAGAGGTGTGATATTAACTTGACTCAGAAATACTTCAGTTTCATTTGAGAAAAAAAAAAGTGTCACTGACATAGGTGTGATGTTTAACTTGACAGCGAGGGTAATGCTAGAGGTGTAATGTTGAACTTGGCATTGGTCATCTCGGCTTGGATAAGGAAGTCTGAGGAAAAGTCATGGCTATAGGTGTATTGTTGAACTTAGCAATGACTTAGATGCTAGAGGTGTGATGTTAACTTAGCATCATCCATTTCAGCTTCGATATGGAAGTCTGAAGGAAAGTGACTGTCAGAGGTGTGATATTAAACTTGGCAAAAACTTGATTACTGTTTAGAAGTATAATGTTAAACTTTAACAGTAGCTTGTCAGAGGTGTAGTATTAACTTGACAAAGATTGGCTCGTGATAAGAGCGGTTTGAGGACCTGTCATTCTATTGATGAAAATTGACAAGTGGAAATTTGAAGCGCCAGAAGTATAGTGTTAACTTGGCAAATTCGGGAGTTTGCTACTCCATGTAGAGTTAACAAGTAAAATTTGTACTCGACAAGGAATATTGAAAAATTTCCATTACCAGAGGTATAGTGTTAACTTGGTGATGAGTGTATTTTGTAGACCTACCATTCTGTGTATGAGAATTGGTAAGGGATTTTGGAGGAGGGGGGTGGAGTCAAGTCCACTTAGGATTTTTAGCAAACCCTCAGCTATCAACGGATTTGAGGTGCCTTTACCAACTACCGTTTGAGTTGGGCTAGCCATGCTATTCCCCTCAGCATGATGAGTTGTCGAAGACTTATGTTGGGCTTAGAAGCCAACATTTTCTTCTATCCTTAGCCGTCGGAGGCGTCGGATGTTTTAATGAAGAAACTCTTCTTGTTTTGATCAGAGGTGTACTTTTAACTTGATCGGTGGAAGAACACTATCTAAGGATAGTATTTCTTTAGGAATCTGCCATTGATCGGCATCATGAGTGTATCGTCATTTGAAGTTATGAGACGATATGACCCATTTGAGTAGACTGACTCTACTACAAATGGCCCTTCCCATTTGGGCTGGAATTTTCCTTTTGTCTTGTGTGTCATTACCATGGGTCTTCTGACGGCTAAGACAAGATCGCCTTTCTTGAAAGTTCGCATTTTAACTTTCTTGTTGAAGACTCTGGTAATTCGAGCTTGGTAAAGCTCGATTTGCTGTTGGGCCTGCAGACGCTTACCGTCTAAGGCCTCCAATTCCTGGAGTCGCTGTCGATGTTTCTCCTCTGTTGTCATCTCCGCTGTCAGGGCGACGTGTAGAGATGGAATTCAGATTTCGAGTGGAAGCACGGCTTCACACCCATAGACCAAAGAAAATGGCGTAGCTTTAGTTGGGGTTCGCACAGTTGTGCGGTAGGCCCATAAGCATTCACCCAGCTTGTCGTCCCAATCACGTTAACTTTTCGAGACGAATTTCTTGAGAAGCTTGCCAATGGTCTTGTTGAAAGCTTCTGCGAGGCTGTTAGCGGCAGGATAGTATGCCGTTGAGGACACACTCTGGATTCTGAACTTATGGCAGAATTTCTGGAAAGCCTGGCTGATGAACTGGGGTCCATTGTCATGGACAATTCGCCGAGGTACACCAAAGCGGTAAACGACGTGATGTTTCACGAACTTGATCACATTAAACGATTTCACCTCCTTCAAAGGGATGGCCTCGGCCCATTTAGAGAAGTAATCGGTTATTGCCAAGATGAACCGATGGCCTTTTGATGATGGTGGGCTAATAGGGCCAACCACATCCATTCCCCACATTTCAAATGGCCAGGTAGAGGTTGTAGAGTGAAGGTACCCTGGTGCTTGATGGATGAAATCCCCATGTACTTGGCAAGCATGACATCTTTTAGCATAGGTGACGGCATCGGCAATCATTTTGGGCCAATAGTAACCCAACCTTTGAAGTCGATGTGCCAGTTTTGGGCCAGGTTGATGGGCTCCACACATATCGTCGTGGGCTTCTTTCAATACCTTTTGGGCCTCTTTTGGTGAGAGGCAGCGGAGCTAGACCCCGTCATGCGATCGACGATACAATGTTCGCTTAATCGCATTATAGTAGAATTTGGGGGCTTTCCTTCGAATGGTCGCCGCTTCTTTGGTGTCCTCAGGCTGAATGCCGTATAAGACATAATCAATATAGGGGAATTGCCAGTCTCTAGGCTCCGGACCAGTTGATGACTCAAGTGCTTCTTTGCCGTGACGACCTCCCTTTGACTTCTGATAGTCCTCGAGAGCAATTCTCGGACAATACAGGTCGTGGCTGTAGACGAATATCTTCTCCATTGCTCCAGCTGGAAGAGCTAAGGAGGCCGTGAGGGATGCGAGTGCATCTGCATGCGCATTTTGCCTGCGCGGTACATGATCGATGTAGAAGTTTGTGAACCTCTCGGCCATGTGGATAGTTGCGTTGTAGTAGGGTACTAAGTCCTCATGTCTGACTTCGTACTCCCCGCGAACTTGGCTGATGATGAGTTTAGAGTCGCCGTATGCCTCGAGATTTTTAATGCCAATCTCATCGGCGAACTGCATCCCAATCAAAAGAGCATTATACTCCGCTACATTGTTGGAGCAAGGCTCAGTTAGCGAGACAGCTCGAGGAACCACATAATTCTATGGCGAGACGAGTACTACTCCTACTCCCGTTACTATGTGTCCTTTTGGGCTAGTTCTGGATGCTCCATCAAAGAAAAGTTGCCACACTTGCCTTTCAAAGGATGTCTAGGTCTGGCAGGCTTCAGCGATATCGTCTGGGAGATCGTCGTAAAGTTTGGTTGCCCTCGGATCTGGATGCTCAGCCAGGAAATCCGCCACCGCTTGTCCTTTAATGGCCTTTTGTGGTAAAAAGTGCATCTCATATTGGGATAGCAATATGGCCCATTTTGCCAGCCGGCCGTTCAATGATGAAGGCTTAGTCATAAGTAACCTCAGGGGTTGACTTTTGATATGACGTTTATAGTTTGGCCTACCAGATAGTGTCGCATTTTCTGAATGGCGAACACTAATGCCAAACATTCCTTCTCGATCGGATTATACTGATGTTCGGCTCTGATCATTGTTCTACTCAGATAGTAGATCGCTCGCTCTCGTCCTTGATCATCATTCTGAGCTAGTAGAGCTCCCAAAGAATGATCCATTGCTCGGACGTATACCAGGAAAGGTTTTCCGGATATCAGAGCTGCAAGGACTGGTGGTTGGGTGAGGTATTGCTTGATCTCCTCAAACGCTTGCTGGCAAGCGTCGTCCCAAATGAATGAAACACCCTTCTTCATTAACTTAGCGAAGGGTTGGCATCTTCCGGAGAGGTTTGAGATGAACCTGCGGATGTACGCCAATCGTCCTTGCAATTCCCTGAGTTCCTTGAGATTTCTCGGAGGTTGCATCTCCTGGATAGCGCGAACCTTTTCCGGGTCCAAATGGATTCCGGTGGAGGTTACAATGAATCCTAAGAATTTACCACTGGCCACCCCCAGGAAGGACTTGGTGGGATTCATCTTCAATTGATGAGCTCGCATGATGTCAAAGACCACCTTCAGGTCAGCTATGTGATCACCCTTAGCGCGACTTTTCACCGCAATATCATCAACATAACATTCCACCGTTTTGCGAATTTGCTGCTGGAAAATGGCGTTCATGGCCCTTTGATATGTTGCCCCCGCATTCTTCAGTCCGAAGGGCATGACGGTGTAGCAGTACCCCCAGTGGTGTCCTGAAAGAGGTATGCTTTTCATCATCAGGATACATTTTGATTTGATTATATCCTGAGAATCCGTCCATGAAGGACATTCGCTCGAATCCACATGTATTGTCAATCATGACATCTGTGATTGGCAATGGGAATTCGTCCTTGGGACAGGCTTCGTTCAGATCACGGAAGTCGATGCAGATCCGGATCTTTCCGTTTTTCTTAGCAACGGGGACGATGTTGGCTACCCAATCGGGATGTTGCTCTTCCCTGATGAAGCCAGAATCTATGAGCTTTCTGACTTCTGATTGAATTGCCTCCATTATTTCTGGACGGAACCGTCGCTGTTGTTGCTTGACAGGCTTTACGTCCGGATTGATGTTGAGGCGGTGCATAGCCACTTGAGGATCAAGTCCAGGCATGTCTTCGTAATTTCAAGCGAAGACATCTTTATACTCTTGAACAAGAGATATTAGATCCTTTTTCTCCGACGGTGACAGGCCGTCGCTTATGAAGATGGGCTTAGGGTTAGCCTCATCTCCTAGATTGATCTGAACAACCTTGTCTTCTGTGGGTGGTTCGCGCTGTTCAAAGTGGGTGTCCCAAAGAGTATTTAAATGTCTGATCCAAGGATCTGCATCGGATTGGATCATTTCTTCATCTTCGTCTTCCAGGTGGCTTGTTGAAGCCATGTTCACTGAAAGTTCCCCGAAGATGTTGCCGACACTGACATCTGACTCCCATGATGACGTGCCTGATGAGTAATCGTCGCTTGATGATTCTCGAGAATCAGAGGCTGATGGGACCGGAGTTGATACATAGCCTAACCCCTGCGCGTCCGATGATAATAATCGGGGGCTTTCCCTTTCGGCACAAAGGAGCGAAGTAGCGTTCTCCTTTCTTTGCCGAAGTTCAACCCAAGTCTGCTTGTTAGGTCATACCCCATGCATTTCATCATTCTGAGTGCTTTTGGTTCATAATGACCGAACTGAGGGGATTCCTCCTCGCCTTCTGATTCTTCGTGGGGCGTTGGTTCAGACGAGATTCGCCCAAAAAGAATTGGTTTTTGGCCTTTTCGTCTTGCTGGAACCATAAATATAGATTCTTGCGCATTACTATTATCTTGGTATGTCTCGAAGGACGATTTCACTGGTACATGCAACGATGTCAAAGCATCCATTGCCGACCAGAGATCATCATCTACTTCGGTGCTAGTGTCTGACGGTACGGAATCAGAAGCAAACACAGGAAAATACGCTAAATCTAATTCTTCATTAATGTACCTACCGCCTACATCGTCGGTGGTATTATCATCATCGAGCTTATTAATGCTCTTTACAAGTGGTTCCAACTCCCACAAGCACTCTTCTTTTTCTGGCTCGGTGTCAGCTTCATTACCAGAGTCTGGCTCCTCTGGTTGCGGGACTTCATCCGTCTCCACGGGATCCTGATACAGTAAGGAGTCCGTGAAATAATTCTCGACTCCCTTGAACGGATGCCTTTCGGCAATCAACGTTTGCACCTTTCCACTTTCATCAATATATTTCATGACTTGATGGAGAGTAGAGGGAACGATGGAGTTGCGGTGAATCCACGGCCGCCCCAACAGTAGGTTGTAGGAAGTGTCAGCATCAATAACGTAGCATGTCACTTCCGACTTTAGGCTTCCAATCTGGCATTTGAGCTTGATCTTCCCCATTGGACAGGTTCCATTGGCATTGAACCCATAGATGGTCGTCTGGGTAGGGCTCAAACGATGAGTAGGAATGCCCAGATGTTGCATGACCCGGCGAGGCATGATGCTCAATGCAGACCCTGGATCCACTTGAATGCGGTTCACTTCAGATGATCCAATATACCCTGTGAAGTACAGGGGTCGATCATGCTTCCTTTAACCTGCATATCATCCGCCGTGAAGGTGATGCAGGGAGCATTTTGGGAGGTGTGGAGGCAACTCTCTACATCTTCCTCCTTTGGCACCTGGGTCATGAAGACCTCAGCATTTGCCAGGGCTTCTTGTAGAGCTTCTCTGGTCGACTTTGATAGCCTAAGAAGCTCATAAAGCGTAATCCGCGCCGGAATGTTGGCTAATTGAGCCAGAACATCAAAGCGGTAAGGTGCCGTGGATCCTTCCGCTATGCCTTTTGAAAGAATTCGAGAAAACCGAATTTCTTTCTGTTTCTCCACCGGTTGCTTTGTGGAGGGCTTGGTTGGATCTGCAGTTGGCTGTGGAGGGGTTACCGCCGTTTCGCCATACTGCTTCAAGTATGGCTGTCCTGAACGGGTTTCTGCCACCAGCCGACTGGGTTCCGCGGCCAGAACTATTGTCTCCTCTTCTGAGTCAGTTAGCGAGGGAACATCAGTTTCCGCTTCTCGAGAAGAGGCACACACCACATTACAGGATGAAGCCTTTGCTTTGCCCTTGGACTTCCTGTTGGTTACAGTAGTCCATTGCTGGCTGTCAACAAGGTCAGGGTGGACCCACATAATTTCCCCTTGAGGTGTGGGAACAGGTATCAGGTCTTTCTCTTGCTGCTGGTGAGGGTCTGCGTTGACCACTCTTAGCTCTCCTTTCGGAACAGGGATCACCCCCGAAGGTGTTGGGGATTGTCTTCCGAACTGGAGAACTGACGTCATATTAGTCGTCACCTTCTTCTGCTCTGGTCGGAGTTTTAATACCTCCGCGTCAATCAGGGCCTGAAGGATGTCCTTGAAGACGTAGCAGCTTTTGGTGGGGTGTCCCAACATCCTGTGATACAAGCAATAGGTGGGATTGTCGGTTTTACCGACTTCCTCTGGGCGTCTTGCTTCAGGGAGCTTCAGTCTGTTGCTCTTGTTAAGCAATTTGAAGAGGGAGTCGACATGCTCATCCTTGAAGGAATACTGCTTGTTGGCACGTGGTTGGCTTGAAGAGCCACTCCCTTTAACCGGTTGAGGTTTGACGGAAGATTTGGTTTCTGTCGCCAAGTTGTCCTTCCGTTTGGCTTGGAGGGATGTGTCTGGCGCACGCCTTATTGACCTTTCCGGCCTGGGCTTGCCTTCTTCCGCTCTGACGCGGGCGACAATCTCCTCAGCCTGTTCACCTTGTTGGACCAATTGCTTCCAAGTGCGGCTTTCAGCAACTCCTATTTGAGCACGGAGTGAGGTTTGGAGATTGTGGCGGCATGTTTCCACCAGGGTAACCTGGGTCATACCGCTCGGACATCAGAGTGCCATGTTCCGAAATCTTTCCACGAAAGATTTGACGGACTCTCCCTTTCGCTGTTTAGTAGCCAAAAGGGTGGGCATTGTGACCTCCGAATCATCTTCGAAGAAGCGCGTTAAAAAGAGCTTCTCCAAATCGCCCCAGTTCTTGATGGAGCCTTCTGGGAGCTTCATGAACCATTCAAAGGCAAGCCCTTTCAGGGTGCCAATGAATAGACGCGCCAAGATAGCATCATTGTCTACTACATTCCCTGTTTGGGATTTAAAGTAGTAGATATGTTGGTTGGGTGACCCCTTCCCATCGAATGCTTGGAGGGTTGGAGCCTTGAATTTGGAAGGGTATGGAACCAAGTCCCACTCGGCCGGATAAGGTCGGACTACCCCAACTTCCTGGAGGCCTTTACGGTTGGTAAGGGCCTCGAGGCGTCGCTCCAATCGACTCATTCTTTTAGAATGACCCTTCTCATGATCTTGGTCGTCTGGCGATGAGGCTTCAGACGAACTAGAAGTAGATTGCTCTTTCCTCTTGGAATGTTCGGAAGATGAGCCTTCTCCCTCTTTTCGTTTGCCCTTAGACTTTTTAGGGGGAGATTTCCTCCTGTCTTCGAGCAACTGTGCGAGCATCTGCTTGAGAGAGTCGATAGATTCCCGCTGAGCAAGAATCATATCGAGTTGTTCCTTCTGAACCTGGGCTTGCTGCTCCAGGCGCCGGGCTGTCTCCTCAGGAGTGCTCGTCATGTAGGTGAAGGCCTCCTTCTCGATGGAAGAGTTTGAGGCCTGCGATTCTTCTACAGCAGAATGAGAGTCATTCATTTTAACACCCTGGGCTAGGGCATTATAGTCAATCGGGGGAATGGCCCCGGTCCGGGTGCGAGTGTGTCGATACACTCCTTCCGGTTCAGAGTCAGACACGTCAGAGCTGACTGCAGGCTGTTTTCCCTGCTCCTGCTCGTCATATTTGCAGTGAGCTATGGATACTCAGCGTCAGAGAACACCCTCCGCCTATGAGAGCGTCTTCTTTTGGCTGATGGGGGAAAACGGCACTCAGAGAGCATAGAGATAAGCCGTTGGCAGCAACATGATGAAGTGATTTGATTAGCACTTCTTTTCTTCGTCAAGTAATCCCTTAGATCCATGGAAAGAGGATCGAAGAGATTAGCCTCGCAACTTCGAGGGCGCGAGGCATCTTTGTGCTGTACAGCCTGGACGCAGGATTCAGAGACGCGGTTCTCGCGCCGCAGCTGTACGACGCGTGTCTGGCGTCTCTGTTGAGATGAGACGCGACTGTCGCGTTGCTGCTTGGTGCGTCGGGGCAAAGACGCTTGAGAATGAGTGGACTGTTAGGCCCCACGCCTAAGGGCGCGTGCCTCTTGCACTTGACGAGGCGCGCAAGCTTCGCCTTGGCGTTTGGTGAGTTAGACTTCAGAGGACCTGTAACGCCCCGATCCTAAGGATACGAAGACGTTATGGCGACGCATATACGCGAGGAAAATACCCCACGTATATACGCTAAGCCTAAATTGTAACCTGAACAAGCTATAATCAGAACTATAATAATCAAGGACCACTGCAATAATACATATAAGACTACACATGATAGCAATGAATAACAGGAAGAAAATGGCAGCTGAACAGAAGTCAAAGGTGATATATAGGAAACAAGGAATAATAACAAGAATAAAATGCAAGTATACCAGAATCAAATGGAGAGGACCCAAGCCCTCGCAAAGCGTACCGCCTCATCAAACACCTGCACATTAGAAACAATCGTCCAATAGCTGGACGTGCAAACCCAGGGTCGTCAGAACGCGACCATAATGAGTGTGTGTGTAAAGGGGAAACAGCTCGTGCAGAAGAAACAATGTGCATAATTAGTAATAATAGCATCTAAAGATAAAAGAGACCATATAACAGATAAATAAAAGAACTGTAATAAACAAAATAACAACACGAATAAAGATAGGCAACAACTGGTCAATAGTAAGCGAGCAACTGCTGTCACAATAGGTAACCTATCATATGTCACTAGGCTGGTATCCAAGTCTGGTCAGGGTTATAGTTATATGTCTATCATAGTAATATAAATGTATAGTCAGGTGATTAATGTCAGTCACAATACATTAACGGTTTATTTTCATTTATTATGTTAGCGAACACCAATTGCCACCTGTAATAGACGCATCCCATACTACGCCTACTACATGTGTCAATCAGGGTCCTAAGTTATTGAAACTGATTGGTTGGAGACATTGTCTATGTTTTAGGTGGGTCCCGTACATACCCGGGACCACGGCCCAGATGCCTGGCGCTGAACCAGGCCCTACCGCCAGGTAGTCAGTAACAGTAACAGTACTCACAGTATCACTGTGGAACAGTAAACTCACAGTAACACTGTGGAACAGTAAACAGATGGGATGTCAGTCATCCCCCGGAACCCTGCAGTGGAACCGTAAGTCGGCTGCGCAACCTGTATCCTAGGTCCACCCAAAATACAGACGCTGTCTCTCCATCAATTTCCCCAATCCCAGTGTAAGTTGTCCATTTACATTATTATTTATTTAATTCAGTTAAATCAGTCAATGCCCATGTTCTCTAGAATATCGGGACGATACGGTGACAGTAATAATAACAGTACAGTAACAGTCAATCAGTAATCGTATACACGGTGAACAATATCAGTAACAGTAACAGTAACAGTAACCGTGTATACGATGAACAATAGGACT
Organism: Agave tequilana; assembly: GCA_038442645.1. Classification (NCBI taxonomy): domain Eukaryota; kingdom Viridiplantae; phylum Streptophyta; class Magnoliopsida; order Asparagales; family Asparagaceae; genus Agave; species Agave tequilana. The sequence goes on along the minus strand of JAVJIF010011162.1, from coordinate 10,310 downwards.
GTACCGTGGTTACGGCCAAACAATCATTTCCCAGTAACTTCAATAACATGGATAAAATAACAGTGACAGTCTAGCTACTGCTCAATAAACAGTCTCGAATAAGGCTGATCATAGATCTCACCCATCCATACTAAAGAGATATCATAACTATTCCGTAACTTATATTCCAATACTATCCTTGCATATCGTTAAGTATCAGTCCGTATCAGTGTAAGCCAAAACGGTAAACTATCATATCAATGAATCTGCAATTAATCCTCTCCTCAACGCCAATATGTTCTAATCCTATTATCCTCAATAACTGAGATCAAATAATAACTATTATCAAACTCCAAAATGTAGATCACCATCATAATAAGTCATCTCTGTTAACTGAAATAATCAATAACCAATCATGAAGTATATGGTATGTCTTCGAGATCAACAAGTCAATACATATTGAATTATATCTAAACAGTCAACATCCTCCATATGTAATCTGGAATATCTACTCTTGGTAATCAATATCAACAACATATCATCTAGCAGATCCCAAATGCCTACAACGTCAATCTCCCACAATACAAGACATGCTCCAATAAAAAGGAATGTAGATCCTGAATAACCTCTAACTCAAGGTCAATTTAAGTCACAACTCAATTAATTCAGCCATATCTGATATTATCCTCAAATACTCAACTAATAATGTCATGTCTAACTACTGATTATCATTCAATGTAAATAGCATAAGTCCCAGATCAATCCAAAGTCATCATATCCAACTCATATTCCCAACAGTTACATGATCGTCAAGTATTAACATACATCAATGAATCTGATATAATAATTGTTATTCCAACATATATCCATAATCAAGCTCAGCTCTCTCACTCTAACAATTTAATCTGATTCCCAAATCCTCAAGTGTTCACACTTTTATTAAGATTAAACATGATATCCCAATACTCGGTATCACAACATATACATGCATCTAAGTTCTATTAGATCAAGTCATTACCACCAATATCCATCTCAATTACCCTCATGCTACATCCTGCTATGTCTACAACAATACTCTAGATATACATAGGATAAACATGGGGATTCTAACATGTATCAAGAATCATGCATATTATATTCCTATACATCCAACATGTAAAATAACGGGAGATGACCGTCCACCTTCATGCTCGGCGATCTCCACACATAAACATGTAATCTAAGTATTCTACTCAACAATTACATCATATATAAAATAATAGCTGCGATCACTTAATAAAAGAGAGAAGGAGGAAGAGACACTCACACTGGGGAATCTGGTCGTTGTCGGGCGAGTCGCCGTTACGGTCGCTGTGGTGTCGTGCCTCGCTATCGGACTGCATAGGAGGGTAGTCAGGGTACTGGGGAAGGCCACCGTGCTGGTCTCCGACGACGGCTTGGCGTGGATCAGGAGAACGGCCTACTCGCCCATCATGTGCGCTGGTTCTGGATTGCCGTGCTGCCGCTCTCCTTCCTGGGCTGCTGGTCCGGATCTCACCAAACAAATCCAAAATGCTGTAACACGCAACCAATACATACAAATAATTATAAATACACGCTAAACACCCACACGTACATACGAACATATACGCGTACACGTACATACATACATGTGCATACTCACACACTAACACAATACATATATACATATATATTTACATTTCTCTATAGTTGCATGCACTTGCTCATGCACTAAGCACAGCACACACACACAAGAATGAATGCACTTTTATATATATATATACATAGCCAATTAATTAAATTATAGCACATGCCTACATGCTTTTATACCAACCAATCAAAATTACCCACACATGAAAATTACTCACCCACATAGGCATGCTAGCAGGACATACAAAATGAGAACACCATGTATAAAAATTATATGAAGAGAGGGGAGGGGCTCACGCAGGGAGCATGGTCACGGCCATGGCTCGTGCACGCGGGACTTCGGTAGTCCGTGGAGGTGGATCGAGTTGCCGCGGAGCCTCGCGGAGTTCGCCGGAGGTGGTGCTTGGAGTGACGCGCGGCCTGCACACGTTCACCTTGGCTCGGAACCAGCAGTACTATACAAGGAAACAGAGGAGGTAGAAGCTTTAGACTCTGTAATGTTGGTCTCCTTAATGCTGTAAACTGAAATCACACTTCCATGCTCCAGCCTATTCCCTATATCAAATCAACAACAAGAAGCACTTGAAATTCCTTCGATTTCACTAGAAATCTGATCGAAATCATCAAACACAAGTGAGGGACGAGCGATCCATGGAAGTCAAGGGGGCGTGGCCTGTTGTTGCGGGCTGTTACCGCGGAGGAGATCCGGCCATGTGGAGGAACCGGAGATCTCACGAAGAGGAGGGAGCACGGGCTTCGGGGGTGCGCCTGGTGCGGCTGCTCTGGTGAGGAGATCGGGGCGGCTGGCTACAGGCGCTGAGGAGAGGAGCGCCGGAGGGTGGTCCGGCCAGGGGAGGAGGCGCCGGATCTGGGGTGTGTCGCGCCGGGCTGCTGCCGCGCAGGGAGGAGGCCGGCCAGGGATGGGGTGCGGGGTGAAGGGGATCTCACCGGAGGAGAGAGGTGAGCTCAGATCTGGGATGTGCGGCAGTATTGAGGGAGAGATTAGATTAGGGTTTAGAATTAGGATTATATATAAGGGTATCGGGTTATGGGTTATGGGTTTTGGGTTAGATCCAAATAGAGTAATGGGTAAGATTAGGAATGGGTTTGGGTAGTGGGTCTAGATGGGTAGGAACAAGAATACAAGGGAAAGGAATAATGCTACTACTAATTAAAGAACAAATAATAATATTAAATAATTAACACTAATAACAACAACAATAATAATAATCACCACTAATAATACTAATATTAAAAATAAATAAAATAATGGTAGCACTAATAATAATAATAAAAATAATTAACAACGAAATGATAATAGAATATCCACTACCAATAATATCAATCAATATTCGTAATAGCAACAAATAATCATAATAAAATATTGATAATAGAAATAACTATTATAATATTAACAACTAATGGAAATGAAATAATAATAATAATTTAGCAAAAGAAATGTCAATGATAAATAACGGTAAACATAATACCAAATTACCATTTACTATCTTAAAAATAAATTCCCATATTTAATAATAGAAATAATCACAAGGAAGAAAATAATAAATCAAGTTGATGAAATAAAAATAATCAGTAATTCAAAATAAATACTTTTAGAAAAATGAAAATACTGTATTACTAGCTAGGGATCTTACACTCTACCCACCTTATTAAAAATTTCGTCCCCGAAATTCAAATAAGGTAGGGAATGGTAAAAGAATCAAAGATCAAGAGAGAACACAACAATCTTTCACGTTGCCTCGTTGGGACACCACGATTCCGCTGCGCGCTCTGATCTCTGCTACCAGCTTCAACATGGAGTAACCGATCTCAAGAGATAGAATCAGGAGGAATGAATAGGAAGGAAGGATGAAATCAAGATGGACATCCAAATCACTCTAATTGAAGTGTTGGAATCATGAATATCAACAGATAAAGAACAGAATTCCAAAGGGAGGACGATCAATTTCCAAATGGAGTCAATATTATCACGTGAATAGTATATGTATATTGCAGTGTCAACATAACTGTCTCAGGTTACAGGTAGGAACTAGGTTCTCTTTTATGTCGAAAACCTAGGCTCTGATACCACTCTGTAACGCCCCGATCCTAAGGATACGGAGACGTTATGGCGACGCATATACGCGAGGAAAATACCCCACGTATATACGCTAAGCCTAAATTGTAACCTGAACAAGCTATAATCAGAACTATAATAATCAAGGACCACTGCAATAATATATAAGACTACACATGATAGCAATGAATAACAGGAAGAAAATGGCAGCTGAACAGAAGTCAAAGGTGATAATAGGAAACAAGGAATAATAACAAGAATAAAATGCAAGTATACCAGAATCAAATGGAGAGGACCCAAGCTCCTCGCAAAGCGTACCGCCTCATCAAACACCTGCACATTAGAAAACAATCGCCAATAGCTGGACGTGCAAACCAGGGTCGTCAGAACGCGACCATAATGAGTGTGTGTGTAAAGGGGAAACAGCTCGTGCAGAAGAAACAATGTGCATAATTAGTAATAATAGCATCTAAAGATAAAAGAGACCATATAACAGATAAATAAAAGAACTGTAATAAACAAAATAACAACACGAATAAAGATAGGCAACAACTGGTCAATAGTAAGCGAGCAACTGCTGTCACAATAGGTAACCTATCATATGTCACTAGGCTGGTATCCAAGTCTGGTCAGGGTTATAGTTATATGTCTATCATAGTAATATAAATGTATAGTCAGGTGATTAATGTCAGTCACAATACATTAACGGTTTATTTTCATTTATTATGTCAGCGAACACCAATTGCCACCTGTAATAGACGCATCCCATACTACGCCTACTACATGTGTCAATCAGGGTCCTAAGTTATTGAAACTGATTGGTTGGAGACATTGTCTATGTTTTAGGTGGGTCCCGTACATACCCGGGACCACGGCCCAGATGCCTGGCGCTGAACCAGGCCCTACCGCCAGGTAGTCAGTCAGTAACAGTAACAGTACTCACAGTATCACTGTGGAACAGTAAACTCACAGTAACACTGTGGAACAGTAAACAGATGGGATGTCAGTCATCCCCCGGAACCCTGCAGTGGAACCGTAAGTCGGCTGCGCAACCTGTATCCTAGGTCCACCCAAAATACAGACGCTGTCTCCTCCATCAATTTCCCCAATCCCAGTGTAAGTTGTCCATTTACATTATTATTTATTTAATTCAGTTAAATCAGTCAATGCCCATGTTCTCTAGAATACCGGGACGATACGGTGACAGTAACAATAACAGTACAGTAACAGTCAATCAGTAATCGTATACACGGTGAACAATATCAGTAACAGTAACAGTAACAGTAACCGTGTATACGATGAACAATAGGACTGTACCGTGGTTACGGCCAAACAATCATTTCCCAGTAACTTCAATAACATGGATAAAATAACAGTGACAGTCTAGCTACTGCTCAATAAACAGTCTCGAATAAGGCTGATCATAGATCTCACCCATCCATACTAAAGAGATATCATAACTATTCCGTTAACTTATATTCCCAATACTATCCTTGCATATCGTTAAGTATCAGTCCGTATCAGTGTAAGCCAAAACGGTAAACTACCATATCAATGAATCTGCAATTAATCCTCTCCTCAACGCCAATATGTTCTAATCCTATTATCCTCAATAACTGAGATAATAATAAAACTATTATCAAACTCCAAAATGTAGATCACCATCATAATAAGTCATCTCTGTTAACTGAAATAATCAATAACCAATCATGAAGTATATGGTATGTCCTCGAGATCAACAAGTCAATACATATTGAATTATATCTAAACAGTCAACATCCTCCATATGTAATCTGGAATATCTACTCTTGGTAATCAACATCAACAACATATCATCTAGCAGATCACAAATGCCTACAACGTCAATCTCCCACAATACAAGACATGCTCCAATAAAAAGGAATGTAGATCTGAATAACCTCTAACTCAAGGTCAATTTAAGTCACAACTCAATTAATTCAGTCATATCTGATATTATCCTCAAATACTCAACTAATAATGTCATGTCTAACTACTGATTATCATTCAATGTAAATAGCATAAGTCCCAGATCAATCCAAAGTCATCATATCCAACTCATATTCCCAACAGTTACATGATCGTCAAGTATCAACATGTTGGCCCAATGGCCTCCCACTCTAGTTTTGATGATGATCAACACTCATGTAGTTATGTTTACTAATATCTTGTGTTTCTAAGTTTCAGATCATTAACAGGATATTAGTTGGTGATTAGCTTCAACAAGATGATTAGAAAGCTATTCATGATGATTCCGGTGCCAAAGCTTAAAGATCATATCTTTGCACTTGGAGAATCACGGAGTTTGGACCAAGTCTACTTGAAGATGAAGATCGTCAAGAAGACTTAGGTATCCTATTTAGATAGAGTTTTTAGATCCATTTGTAAAGCTTAGTTTAGTTGATATGCTCAAGTGCACAAATCACACACGTTTTATGATTGAGTTTTGGTTTTCATGAATAGTTTATCAAAACAAGTTTAAATTGATATATGTATAGTTGCTTCATTCTATACAGCATGCTTATATTTTTTTTAAACAAACTTATTTTGACTATCCTATTCATGTTTTGGAAAAATCAAGTTTGATAAAAATACAAGTTTGTTTTTGATAAAATTGGCAAGACACAAAAAATGAATTGATATGATTGATATATGTCTTGAAATTTTATCACAAGTTTGGTTATCAAAGTAAAATGATAAAACAAGTTTTAGAAAAACATTTTTAGAGAAAAACAGTTTTTATTGTGATTAAAACTATTTTTTAGATTTACTGTGAATTTATGGGATTTTTATTGAGTGAAAAGACCTATTTTCAAATCCCGTATCTGTGCAGATCTGCACTGTGCCTGCCAGGCCAGTTCGGTCGGGACCGGTCCGGTCGACCGCACCAAGTGGCCGGTCGACCGGGTCGGTCGACCGATGTGCACAGACGTGCACGCTGGCTACACATTGTAGTCGGTCGACCGGAACGGTCGACCGAGTTGAGAGTTCAACTCTCAGGATGTTTCGGTCGACCGGGCCGGTCGACCGCTAGTGCCCAACGGTCACTTTTCTGACCGTTGGCGGTCGACCGGGCCGGTCGACCGACGCCTGTCAGAGCTGCCAGCTCAGCTCTAACGGCTAGTTTTCTGTTTGGGCTATATAAACCCCATCTCTTTGGGATTTTGGCCAAGTTTTTTAAGAGAAAAAATACTGATTTTCTGAGGTTTAAAAGAGTTTTAAAAAGAGTTTGGGCTTTAAAACTTCTCATCTTTATTTGTTTTGGGTTTTTGGAAAATCAAAGAAAACTATAGGTTTTGGATTTTGATTTGGTATTTCATTTTCTATCATATACAAGAGATTTCCCAAGTAGTTTTTCTTTGTTGCTTGTTTCCAAAAACACTTTGATTCCACACTTGAGCTATATCATCTATCCTAAACTATTAGGATCTTGTTTTTTGTGTGAAAAAGAAAAGAGAAGAGTTTGAGGTTGTTTGTTGTAAACCTCTTTGTTGTAAACACCCTTTTATTTGTGAATCCCTCTTCGGTAGAGGTGATCGGGTGATTGAGTTGTATCCCTCAAGTGTGAGGTGATAGTGTTGGTTGTGAGCCTCTTCGGTAGAGGTGTTGTGGATTGTGGTTGTTGTAGCCTCGGTGGCTTTGTAAGTTGAGAGAGGAGTTAGGTACTCCTTATAGTGGATGGGAAATCCTACACGGTGGTGTAGGCGGGGATGTAGAGCAAGGTGCTCGAACCTCGAAAAACTTGGTGTTTGCGTTTTGATCCATTGTCTCTCTAACTCTCTCTCTTATAATTGTGCAAAGCATCATACTCATTATCATACATATTTGCTTGTGCTTGTGTTGAGCATTGATTCATTCATATTATATATTGCTTGAGTGTGCCTTGCATCTCTTATTGTCATATCTTTATATGCTTGGATTGCTGTGTGTGTTGTGCATCACTATACTCATCTAACAAGAGCTTCACATATAGCGCCTCAACCCATATCTAGGGGAATCAAGAGGAGTTAGTCCAGAGCCTCGCAAGGGGAATTCGGCTACACTTGTTGAATTGTATTAAGTGTGTTGCAAGATTTGCATTAGCTTCCGCATTTAGCGCACTTAGTTTGCATTTAGTTTCTTAGATTAGCACTTACACCTATTCACCCCCCTCTAGGTGTTTTACACAACATACATCAATGAATCTGATATAATAATTGTTATTCCAACATATATCCATAATCAAGCTCAGCTCTCTCACTCTAACAATTTAATCTGATTCCCAAATCCTCAAGTGTTCACACTTTTATTAAGATTAAAACATGATATCCCAATACTCGGTATCACAACATATACATGCATCTAAGTTCTATTAGATCAAGTCATTACCACCAATATCCATCTCAATTACCCTCATGCTACATCCTGCTATGTCTACAACAATACACTAGATATACATAGGATAAACATGGGGATTCTAACATGTATCAAGAATCATGCATATTATATGCCTATACATCCAACATGTAAAATAACGGGAGGATGACCGTCCACCTTCATGCTCGGCGATCTCCACACATAAACATGTAATCTAAGTATTCTACTCAACAATTACATCATATATAAAATAATAGCTGCGATCACTTAATAAAAGAGAGAAGGAGGAAGAGACACTCACATTGGGGAATCTGGTCGTTGTCGGGCGAGTCACCGTTACGGTCGCTGTTGGTGTCGTTCCTCGCTATCGGACTGCATAGGAGGGTAGTCAGGGTACTGGGGAAGGGCCACCGTGTGGTCTCCGACGACGGCTTGGCGTGGATCAGGAGAACGGCCTACTCGCCCATCATGTGCGCTGGTTCTGGATTGCCGTGCTGCCGCTCTCCTTCCTGGGCTGCTGGTCCGGATCTCACCAAACAAATCCAAAAATGCTGTAACACGCAACCAATACATACAAATAATTATAAATACACGCTAAACACCCACACGTACATACGAACATATACGCGTACACGTACATACATACATGTGCATACTCACAACTAACACAATACATATATACATATATATTTACATTTCTCTATAGTTGCATGCACTTGCTCATGCACTAAGCACAGCACACACACACAAGAATGAATGCACTTTACATATATATATACATAGCCAATTAATTAAATTATAGCACATGCCTACATGCTTTTATACCAACCAATCAAAATTACCCACACATGAAAATTACTCACCCACATAGGCATGCTAGCAGGACATACAAAATGAGAGAACACCATGAATAAAAATTATATGAAGAGAGGGGAGGGGCTCACGCAGGGAGCATGGTCACGGCCATGGCTCGTGCACGCGGGACTTCGGTAGTCCGTGGAGGTGGATCGAGTTGCCGCGGAGCCTCGCGGAGTTCGCCGGAGGTGGTGCTTGGAGTGACGCGCGGCCTGCACACGTTCACCTTGGCTCGGAACCAGCAGTACTATACAAGGAAACAGAGGAGGTAGAAGCTTTAGACTCTGTAATGTTGGTCTCCTTAATGCTGTAAACTGAAATCACACTTCCATGCTCCAGCCTATTCCCTATATCAAATCAACAACAAGAAGCACTTGAAATTCCTTCGATTCACTAGAAATCTGATCGAAATCATCAAATACAAGTGAGGGACGAGCGATCCATGGAAGTCAAGGGGGCGTGGCCTGTTGTTTGCGGGCTGTTACCGCGGAGGAGATCCGGCCATGTGGAGGAACCGGAGATCTCACGAAGAGGAGGGAGCACGGGCTTCGGGGGTGCGCCTGCTGGTGCGGCTGCTCTGGTGAGGAGATCGGGGCGGCTGGGCTACAGGCGCTGAGGAGAGGAGCGCCGGAGGTTGGTCGGCCAGGGGAGGAGGCGCCGGATCTGGGGTGCTGTCGCGCCGGGCTGCTGCCGCGCAGGGAGGAGGCCGGCCAAGGATGGGGTGCGGGTGAAGGGGATCTCAACGGAGGAGAGAGGTGAGCTCAGATCTGGGAGGTGCGGCAGTATTGAGGGAGAGATTAGATTAGGTTTAGAATTAGGATTATATATAAGGGTATGGGTTATGGGTTATGGGTTTTGGGTTAGATCCAAATAGAGTAATGGGTAAGATTAGGAATGGTTTGGGTAGTGGGTCTAGATGGGTAGGAACAAGAATACAAGGGAAAGGAATAATGCTACTACTAATTAAAGAACAAATAATAATATTAAATAATTAACACTAATAACAACAACAATAATAATATCACCACTAATAATACTAATATTAAAATAAATAAAATAATGGTAGCACTAATAATAATAAAAAAATAATTAACAACGAAATGATAATAGAATATCCACTACCAATAATATCAATCATATTCGTAATAGCAACAAATAATCATAATAAAATATTGATAATAGAAATAACTATTATAATATTAACAACTAATGGAAATGAAATAATAATAATAATTTAGCAAAAGAAATGTCAATGATAAATAACGGTAAACATAATACCAAATTACCATTTACTATCTTAAAAAATAAATTCCCCTATTTAATAATAGAAATAATCACTAGGAAGAAAATAATAAATCAAGTTGATGAAATAAAA